>JAMKQA010014505.1:0-14637 GCA_024699735.1 Posidonia australis
GACCTGGATCAGGTTGGAAGGCATTCCCCACCACTTATGGTGTATTGAGGTATTCCATAGGTTGATCTCAGATTTTGCTGAGTTGCTTGAGGTAGACTTATCTATTGACAGAGTCAAGTTTTTGGGGTTTGCTAGGGTGAGGATCAAGATCTTCCCGGGTAAAGAGACCCCTGATGTGAGATTTTTCATTTATAGGAAAACTGTCTATCCCATTAAGTATAGACTTAGCTGAGACCTTTGTCCTTCCACCTCCCCTCCCACCCTCAAGACATTTCCTGCTTGGCCCAAACATTCTTCCCAGGCCTCCTCCTCTAGAAATCTATTTCCTGTTAGGAAACCTTTTAAGAATGGTTGGCGTGGCAATGTCAGTGGTAAGAACCACCAAAGCTCCAAGTCCCAGCTCAAATCTGGGAAAAATGTTTGGATGCGACCCTCCTCTTCCCCTTCTCCTAGGTCTTCATCTCATGGGATTGCCGGGTTGTTACCCACCCCAGCAGCTCCAAGCAATCTCACAGCAACACCTGTCCCTCCCATCCAAAGAAACTCTGAGCTCTCTGATATAGCGTCCAAGTGGGTGGAATCTGAAATTAAGGCCAGGAACCTCTCGCTGGCTAAATTCAAAAAGGTCATGGCTATCTACGACTACCTGGACCAGGAGGAATTGGGTTTTACACACTCCGAAAAGCCTACCTCTAGGCCCCCTACTCCTGTGCATGCTCTAGGTGAGAATTTGCACACTAATTCTGAAAACATTACTGATTTCAGTCATGCCTCTGTATCTAGTAATTCTTCCGATTCCAATGCTGTTAATCTGCTACTTCCTGGTAATTCAAGATCTTCTCCTGAGGATCCCCTGATATGGGAGTCTTATGAGCACTTTAAATGCTTTTGTAGTAAAATTGGTATCTCATTATCCTTTAACGAAGACTCAATAGCCTTTTTTAACCAAGTAGGGAAGGATCAGGGCAAAGAGTATGTCTTGTTGGAAGACCCCCAGGCTCCCTTGGATGGGGGGGTTCTTCTGTTTAGGTTTCAATATTATTATTATGATTATAGCAGCTTGGAGCATTAGAGGCATGGGGTCTGGGCACAAGAAGAGAGAATTAAAAGAATTTATTGTATCTAACAAATGCGATATTATTATCGTTAGTGAAACCAAACAGGAAGAGTTTACTGAATGGTCTTTAAGATATTTAGGAGGCAATAAAATCAACTCATGGTCTCTGGTCCCCTCGATTGGTGCTTCAGGGGGGATACTGATAGGGTGGGATAGCAGGCAATACAAGGCTATCAGATGCATCCCCTTCAGTTTTAGTCTTTCCATTAATTTTGAAAGTCTGGATAATAAATTGGTTTGGTGGCTCACTGGGGTGTATGGCCCCTGTGACCAGAGTATGAAACCCAATTTTATGGAAGAACTGCATCATATAGGCACTAGGGTTAATAGTAGATGGCTCCTGGGGGGTGACTTTAATGTCATTAGGTTCCCTAGTGATCATTCCCCTCTTATTAGCAGCAACATTCACATGGACAGATTTAATGACTTCATTGATCAGAATTCAATGATCGACTTATCACCAAATAACTTCTCTTTTACCTGGTCTAACTTTCAAGATAACCCTACAATGGTTAAGCTTGATCGTTTCCTTATGTCTCCAGGTTGGTCAGTGAGTTTTCCAGACTCTTTATGTTCAGGCAAGGCCAGGATTGTATCTGACCATATTCCTATTCTGATCATTACTCTATCCCCTAGTTGGGGCCCCACCCCTTTTAAATTCTACAAATCCTAGTTTTCTTATGATGGTATTGAACAAGTCATCAAGGAATTTTGGGGGCAGAATGGTTACCCACTGTCTGTTACAACTCCTGTTTCTGAGTTTAGCTCTAAATTAAAAAAATTAAAAGCTATACCCAAAAAATGGTTAGAACCAATTAAAGTTTTTAGAACTAAAAGACTCAGAACTATTGAAGTTCTAATTCAGGAAATGGATAATCTAGCTGAAGATTCTGAAAAGATAGACTGGACTCAGAAAAAGGCATTGAGACTGGAACATCTTAATCTCCTTAAAGAGTAAGAGGTATATTGGAGACAAAAATCTAGAATCCAATGGCTGAAGGAAGGGGACTTGAACACCTCCTTTTTTCATAATATGGTTAAATGTCATAGGAGGAACAATAACATCTCCTCTCTACTAATTAACAACATAGTATCTACTACTCACTCTGAAATCTGTGGGGAAGCAGAGAACCACTTTATTAGGTTATTCAATAAGGGTGTTTCTCCTCATATTATTATGGATTGGGATGCTTTAATCCCTGTGAAACTTCCCTATCCAGAACAGCTAGAGATCCCCTTTGAGGAAGAGGAAATTAGGAGAAGTGTATTTCACCTTGTTGGGGATAAGTCACCAGGTCCTGATGGATTTCCTATATTCTTTTTTCAGCACTTTTGGGAACTTTTGAAGGAAGAGATTATTAATATCTTAAATGTATTTTACTCTTCTAATGATCCTGACTTCCTGTCCTCGGTAAATCAGACTTTCATTGCTTTAATCCCAAAAAAGTTGGGGTCCATTAGGATACAGGACTTTAGACCCATTAGTTTATTTAATAGCATATATAAAATCATCACAAAAACTTTGGCCTCTAGGTTAACTCCAGCTCTAAACTCTGTCATTGATGCATCCCAGTGTGCATTTCTAACAGGGAGGTCCATTGGGGATTGTTTCCTGATTGCTCAGGAAACCCTTCATTATATGAAGTCTACTAATATCAAAGGTTATTTGTTGAAAATAGACTTTGAAAAAGCTTTTGATAATGTTAACTGGAGTTTCCTCTTTGATTCACAATCTGGCCTGGGTTTTGGAGATAGGTGGTTCTCTTGGATTCATATGTGTATACAATCTGCAAAATTTTCAGTATTAATCAATGGATCACCTAAAGGCTATTTTGGGGCTGCTAATGGGCTAAGGCAGGGAGATCCCCTGTCCCCACTTCTGTTCATCATTGCTTCTAATGTTCTGAAGGCAATGCTGAAGGTAGCCAAGAGAAATAATTTTATTTCTGGAATAACATTTCCTAATGATGGCCCTTCAGTGGTTAATTTACAATATGTTGATGATACTCTATTATTTTTGACTGATAATAAGGAGAATTTGATCAATATCAAAAGAATTTTATGTTGCTTTCAGACTTGCTCTGGTTTCAAGATAAATTTTTTAAAATCATCATTAACTGGAGTGGGGGTAACTCAGATAGAGCTTTTATCTTCTTGTGACATTTTGGGATGTGAGAAGTTAGATTTCCCAATCACATATCTTGAACTGCCTTTGCATTTTAAAAAAGCAAATGTTTCTAATTGGACTCCTGTGATTGAGAAAGTTACTAAGAAGCTTTCTTCATGGAAGGCCAGACACTTATCATTAGGAGGAAGACTTACTTTGGTAAATGCTGTGTTGTCAGCCATTCTAACATACTATTTGTCTGTCCTTCATATGTCTTCAAAAATAGAGAAAAAATTAGATACTTTAAGAAGTAAATTTCTATGGAATTCCTTATCTAATAGTCAGAAAGGGAGGCATCTTATTAAATGGTCTCACATATGTAGATCAAAAAAACAAAATGGCTGGGGAATTCTCAATCTGAAAAACTTTAGTGCAGCCCTCAAGACCAAGTTAATATGGTAATTTTTCTCTAATGATTTCAATCCTGGTTGGAAGGTATTGATCAAGGCTAGGTATTTGCATAGGGGCCCTGGAGCACTATTAAATTCTTCTACTGCCTTTTGTTCTCCACTGTGGAGCTATTTAAAGCAGGGATTTGCTTTCTTCAATTGCTTTACTTCTGTTTTACTTGGCAATGGAAGTAACACTATGTTCTGGAATCATAAATGGCTCAATGATTGTCCATTATATATCTCTATGCCTGAAATATATAGTGTAGCTAGATTTAAAAAAGCTACTATAAAGCAAACTGTGGACTATTTCCACAGAGACTTCAACAGATTGTTTATATCATCCCAATGCTATACTATTAACTCTAGTATGCTTCAGACTCAGTTGGAAAATTTTGTTAATATTCTGCAAACTTTAGCTTTGGGTAATAGTGATGATAAATTCATTTGGCGGCCCCCTAATCAAAGTCCTTTCTCTGTTAAGGCAGCATACAGTATACTTAATGATGGGGGTCTTCGTAATGGTTTCTATCAGTGCATTTGGGCTAGTTGTACTCCATTAAAATTAAAGCTCTTCTCATGGTTAGTAATTAAGAATAAGAATTTGACAAAAGCAAATTTGTTGAAAATAGCATGGTTTGGATCTCCATTATGCACATTCTATCTTGTGAGCATTGAACATAACAATCATTTGTTTCTAAATTGTTCCTTTGTGAGAAAGATTTGGGACTTTTTCTTGGCCTCAACACTATATCCTGGCCATTTTACTGTTGCAGAATTATTTCTATCTGCCCCTCATCTAAAATATTATTTGCCTTATTCTGGTTGGATTATGTTGCTACAAATCATTCTCTGATTGATTTGGAAAGAAAGGAATAATAAGATTTTTCGAAATTCATGTAAATCTTCTTCTTCCATTATTGTTGATATTATCTATTTGATGAATTTCTGGATAGATAATCTTGTTACAGGATTTGAGAAGGAGGAAATGAGGCCATTTATTTCTGCCATGGCTTCCTAGCCTGTTGACTCCTCCAATCCTTCTATCCCCTCCACTTCTAGAATCCCTTCTGGAGCTGATTCTTTGCCACTTGGTGATTCAGGGAGAGGGTCTCTGCTCCCTGATGGCCTCTAACACTCTTTGTTCTGAGTAGCTTTAATTCTATTTCACCATTGATGTAACATTTTGATATTATTTTTTGACTGTTTGCCAATGGATCTGTAATATTTTAATATTGGACAATGTTTTCTTATCGGACACTTTAAATCGATGAAATATTAAATATCTAAACCCTTATCCAAAAAAATAAAAATAAATTTGAAACAGCTATTGCCATTTGGTTCAGATTTTCGAATTTAGCTTCGGGTGGAAATCGATACTTTCATGAAAGCCTACCAAACGATCACTACCTACAAGCCCATCGAAAATTCCAAATGTTACCTTTGTACTTGTGTGTTTTTTTTTTTCCTTTTCTGAAACTCTACCAATAGCAGAGGGCAGCTTTGTACTTATCATTTCAGAATTTAGATCATTCTAAACCTCGTCGCAAGAGATGTTCAAGTGATGGCAGCCCTTTACATGTTCTACGTCAACGAGTCAAAGTCCTCGTTTCAGCAACAAAAACTTGCACAAATCAACTGGCTTAATCAGTCAAGTGTGGTAGTTATATAACTTCGGACCTAAGATGTTAACATTAATGGACCAGTCCTAACTTACCGGTTCGAAAAAAGAAAAGAAAATACAGAACTCGCACAGAATCGGCAATTTTCACAGAATTTCCATCGTGCATGACACGTACTCCTCTTGGAATAATCAGAACAAGAGGATCACGTCTAAGGTCCACCATCCAACGGCCAAAAATGAAACTGCCACCAATCAAGGGCCCACATAAATCCCATTTGCACCCCCCACATTCAAAACCCTCGTCTCCACTCCAATTCTCCAAACCCCATTCCCTTCCTTTTCCTTTGCCATTATATGCTCTCTTCTCTCCCACGCCTCTCCCGTCGTCCCTTCCACGCCTCCCTCTCGCTCGCCCGCGCTCTCACCACACGACCCACAACCATGGCCGACGGCGTAGAAGAGGCCTCCAACAGAGTCTCCAATCTCTCCGTCGACTCCTCGTCCCCCGCCGAGACCATCAGCAAGAAGTAAGTATTGGCAGATTCTCTCATTCTGCTCGTTTTGGGTTTTTTTTTTTTTTGCGACGATTTTGGTGGTATTATATTGCAGTGCGCTGAAGAAGGAGGCGAAGATGAAGAAGAAGGAGGAGGAGAGGCTTCTCAAGGAGATGGAGAAAGAGAAGAAGAAGGTTTCTTTTGGATACCTGCTTACGATTTTCTGTTTTCCTTTTGTTTATTCAGCAAACTTTGACAGTTTTTTTGCTGGTTCGGTTTGGAATGGTCGAAAGTTCCGAGCTTTTGCTAGATTTCTTCTGAAAGTTCAAGTCTTTGGTTTTCTTAAGCCTTCCACAAGCTGACTTTTTAGATTTAGTTTTTCTTTTGGCGATTTGAGGTTTTGTGGCGTTCATGGGGTTCCTTTTTTCCGATGTATTTTGCAGGCGGAAGCCATGGCGAAGGCACAATCCCAGAAGCAGGCAATGCCATCAGCTGTTGAAGACGATGACATGGACCCAACGGTGTGGAAATCAACCATTTCTTTATCTTTGATTTTATGTAAGATATAGGTAGAGCTTCTTTGTATTTGATGTCTCACAAGGAGTTTATGTTTGTTGTATTGGGAGCCACAGCAATACTTTGAGAACAGGCTGAAAGCACTTGCAGCGGTCAAGTCTGGTGGTGTCAACCCATATCCTCACAAGTTCGAGGTCCAAGTGTCGATAGAGGAGTATGTTGCGAAGTATGGGAGCTTGAAAGATGGGGAGCATCTCGATGATGTTGCCGTTAAGTTAGCTGGTACTACTTTTCTCCTTGTAGATTTAACAACCATGCTTCTCTTTTATGTGCCTATTTCACGTTTTCTCCACCAGGCATCACGTGTTATGTATTTTCATGTTATAAGGGAGAATTATGATGAAAAGGAATTCATCGACAAAGCTGTATTTCTATGACATTTATCAAGGTGGTATCAAACTACAAGTTATGGCCGATGCCAGGTATTAGTTACTGTGATCAGCAGCTTTCTTGGCTTACTGTGTTCAATCAATTATTTGTTTTGTCTTACCGAAGCTTTTTTGTGCATAATAACTTATTCTGATACTACATTGAATTAAAAACTTTGTTTCTAATTTGAATTGCTAATTGTCACGACTAATTTAGTGTTCAAAAAAATTGTCACAACTAACTTAAACCATACGATTATATAGAAATATTATTGTGGCAAGAAAATGGATTAGGAATAAAGACTTCCACAAAGCTAACCACATATCCACAATGAGGTTTTAGATAAGAGAAATACAATATATATTAAATGTTTCATCCTACCTCAAAATCTCAGAATTTTCTTTTGTTCAAGCTTTCCTGAATTCCATCCTTTTGCAGTACTTATGATCTCTTGGCATCTGCAAGCCACATACTAAAAGATCTTTTGAGCATACATATTTCATCTATATTTCTGTATACCCAGTTATTTTTTTAAAGTCAAGGTGATTTTCTTTTCATCAGGGAATCAGATTTGGATGAAGCTGAGTTTGCAGGACTCCATTCTAATGTGAAACGGGGAGATATTGTTGGTATTTGTGGATATCCAGGTTGGTGGAAGTACAATGTCATTCCAAATTGTCATTGAAAACTATTTATTTTTTCTTTCCTTACTGGAGCTGACCAAGGGGCACACTGAAAGAAGAGTAGTTTTACAATTTACAGTTTGCCCTTTGTAAATTATTTCATGATTGGGTTAACCATATTAGCAAATGGAACAACAACATCCACTCCAGTTTGCATTTATAAACACAATAGTACTCTGGAATGGGCTAAATGTTTTTGTCTTTTTGAACTTTAAGAAAGTTGAATATATCTGTTTTAGCAAAGCTTCAACTTTAAGGTTTTCTGTAGTATGTGTCAGTACAACTGAAATGGGAAAGTCATTTTTATTTAGTAGAAGAATTTAAATTTTTATTTTTTGGCTGTTCTCTATTTATAATATAATTCCATAGTTCAGACTTTCCATTTGGTTGTGGGTTTTGCGGTTGCCTTTTCTTACAAAAGGCAAACCAGAGGGATTGTGTGGATTTCATTCCTCAGTATTTTAACTCTTTTTAGTGTTAGAATCTGAATAATCTCTACAATTTTTCTTTATTTTCTGTTGAAGAAGTTGCAGATGGTACTGTTGTCATCTTAAAACTAAAAATTACAAGCTAAGATTGTTTGGGAGAAATGGCTAGTGGCCATATGCTACTGACTATTTGGTACATTACACTTCATTGACTAATTTACAAGCTCTTTATGGAGTCATTAACAACACTACAATGTTTATTTCTGATAGCTGTTGTCACAACTTAAATCTGTGAATGTTATTTTGTGGTCTGTCATCTTAGTGGATTAGTGGCATCATTTTTGTTGACTGTGTTTGTAAAAATTGCCATTTAATTGAACTTTGTTGCCTTTCTGCACTTCCATGTTTTTTGTGAAACAGGAAAGAGTAAACGTGGTGAGCTAAGTATTTTTCCAAGAACATTTTCAGTTCTCTCTCATTGCCTTCATATGATGCCTAGGCAAAAAGCTGGACCAGGCAAAGGTCAAGCTTCAGGGAAGGTAATGCCACATATTGGGCTTGTTTTTTTTAGGGAACAGTGGGTTGTGATTATCGTGCACTCTATCAGCTTGAAGGATCATTTTTCTTTATTTTACAGGAAAATGATAGGTTAACATGGGCTCCTGGAATGACTAGGGATCCTGAAACATATGTTTTAAAAGATCAGGTAACACTTACTTTATATTGCTTATTTTATATTTATTTTATTAATTTCTGCTGCTAGAGCAAAGTCTAGTTTCATGAGAGTATGGATGGATCTGATAGTGAATCTTACTAAAATTTATATAAACCATTAAATACTGAACTATTGTGAAGCTCATGTTTCCTCTGTTAGATTTTATTGCCCTTGATGATTAGTTTTCCCTTGAAGATGGATGTTAGTGTTAGTTAGAAAATCTCATTTTATGAATTTGGATTGGTCTTGAGGGGAAGAAGAAAAGAACCGTTGGGAGTTGAGGGGTTTTTTGTTAAAACTTGTTAAACACCTCTTCACCCAGGTGTCACCTCAGCTGAGGCGATTCAGGTGCTTGCTGAGGCGATCCAGGTGCCCGCTTGTTCAAACTGTGTCGCCACGACATGTGTTGACGCGATGGCCCTCTGCCTCGCCTTAACGACACTGGCTATTGCTAATAGACTTGAAATTTCTCCTTAATGCAGAAGAAATATCAGGAAGAGGAAAAAATACAACTTTAATGTTGGACATTATGGTCACCAAGCTCCATTGCATGACAAGTAAACTTGATGAAAATGATATTGTGGCAGAGAAGAAGGAAGAACAATTTGTTGATTAAGAATCCAATGAAAGATAACTGAAACTGGTTCACTTGTAATCATGGGTACTGGTTGGCTTGGTTTATGGCTGGTTCAACTGCTAAAGATGTTCAAAGTTGTATTAGCCTGGTTTTCCTGCCAAGTAATTATTCAACCAGTCAGACCAGTTTGGGTTCCTAAAACACTGGAATAAATGTGTAACCTTCATTGTCACCTCCGCTTCTTTTAAAAAATGTTCAAGCCTTTTGTTTTCTTTGCATGTTATCTCATGTTCATTCTCTCTTTATTGATAGAGATCTGCTCTGTCCATTGATTTATTTACTACTTGATCTCTTTCCAGATGCAGAAATAACATTTTTCTACTAAGCTGCCTTTTGAAAATTGTTATTTCTGCATCTGGATATTTATTTAAAACTACTGGTTGCATGCACAATGACAAGTCATGTCAGTGTTGCATACTAAATTTAAAGTTTTTCCCCTTTATTTGGACATTTAATCTCTTATGGCTTAGTTAGGGAGATGAAAATTTTGATTTTCTAATAAAAGGTTCCACTATAGCAGTAACCTGAGTTTGACATCTGGTCTAACAAGTGCTCTAAATTTTTTTACTGCATAAGCTATCCCTAAGAGGGGGTTCAAGTAGTGCATAACTATGTCATTGATCTTTCACCATCCAAGGTCCTTAACTTTGAAAGTTGTTTTTTTAAGTTCTGGACTCATTAGGATTTAAACCTGCAACCCTCTACTTGGAGTAATAGTCATGTACCTTTGCTTTGTTCAGTGACGTTGGAAGGTGACTTCTTGGAAATATCGGAATTATTTAATCGGGCTTTGAATTTTTTATCAAAGTAAATTATTATCTGCATGATTTCATCATTAACATTATTTGTTTTAAATTAACAAATATAAGTCAAGAGTTACTACCACATTAGTTTTAATCATTCATTTGAAGAAGTTGACAGAAATTACTTTGATATATGAGTATATCTTGCAGTTGTTGAATATGTCAAATCACAGCAAATCTAGGTTCTAGATCATTCTGTAAGTAGAAAATTTTAGTTGGGCATATAAACCAATGTTTTAAAAAACAGAAAGCAACTTCGACACGGATTGAGTCTTTATACGTTACTTGTACAAGAAAATATTTCATTGTAGGTGTTTTAGATGTTGTCATAATTTAAATTTAATTGTACAAGATTGTATACATTACATTAGGTCTTATATAGAAAATATAAGATTAGTTATTTTATTTATGTGCACAAAATGGTTTAAAACCTAGAAAATTTAAATTAGATGTTTAACATAGATGGAACTCAACTTATGATATGTAAAGTTCAAGTTTACCTTATAGTCATATAATTACAACATTTTATAATGTAAAATCTAATTATTTGTTAAATAATAAAGATTGGCAAGATCTTAATATAATTCATAATTTTTTCGAATTATTTTATAATGCAAGTAAACAATTATTCGGTCAATATTATCTAATAAGTTATCTAATTTTAATTAATTAATTTAATATTATGAATGTTTTTCAATAATATAGAAATATTTCAACTTTTGTAGATATTATTAAATCAATGGAAAATAAATATAATATTTATTAGAATGAGCCTCCAATGTGGACATGTTTAGCATTAATTATGGATTTTAGGCATAGATTAGTTAATTATATGATACTTATAGATGATATGTTTAGTAACATGAATAAAAATGACTATATAGATTCATTTAATAATAAAATCAAGGCAACTTTGTACAAATTATTTGAAGAATACGCTAGTAATTATGGTAAAGTAGTACTAATGGTCACACATCTAGTTTTATAGGAACGCATACTAGTACAACAATTAGGTTTTCTATAGTTTAAAAAATGACAAAAGATTTATCAATGATTTCAACGTCAACAGTGGCGTTGGAGCCTACATTTTCTGCAGGAAAAAGAATATTAAGCGATAGAAGATGTATATTATATGAAGAGTCTGTAAAAGCCTCTGTATATTTAAAAAGACTGATATGATGTGGTTGATCATCTTCAGGGATTGAGCTTAAACGAGAAATTAGAAGACAAAGATGCGACATCAAGTTCAACGGAGGACCAGAATAGACTCTACTAATGATTAAATCATGATTTAAAAGTGTAAAACAATAAAAAGTGTAAAAATGTAAAATATAGAATATCTTATGTATTTTTCAATTTGTTATGTATAATAAATAATTTTTATTAATAATTTTTTTAATTTTTTTTAAATGGATTAGTCCAATGGACCGGTCTTGCCCGCCAAGCCCGAAGGTTGGCCATGGGCAGTGCCAGGCCCAGGGGTTGAGTCTGTTAGTCGGGCCTGGCCCGACCTGTTTGGGGTGGTGGCCTGGTCCAAGTATGCACGGGCTTATGTTTTTTTGGGTTGGGTCGGCCCGACCTGGCCCAATTTCTAACTCTGTCTGATTGTATATTTTAGCGTGTATTCTCAAATATTAAGGCCTCAATTTTCTTATCTACTACCTTCAACATTGATTTTGTATACGATACTTCATAATTAGCTACTACTTTGTTCAAAACACTGCCATTTTGTTTTTCCTTTATATGAAGTTAAATACTAGTTGGATTAGCTCTATTAGCTGCTGGTAGAGTATTCTTTCTCCTCTCTTAAAAGGGTCTGTTAAATAATATAAAATGAGCATTATTTTTTTTCCTTTCCTCTAAACAAATATATTCCTTTTTGCTAGGAAACACGATATCGTCAAAGATATCTGGATCTTTTGGTTAATCATGAGGTTCAGCATATATTCAAGACCAGAGCCAGGATCGTTTCTTATGTCAGAAGGTTCCTCGACACTCGTGACTTTCTTGAGGTTTGGTTTTTATTTCTTTTGTTTTAGTTTTTATATTTAGAAAGGACTGCTACAGAAATTCTTTTGGTCTCTAAATTTGCTATCAAATTGATCAGGTGGAAACTCCCATGATGAACATGATTGCTGGTGGAGCTGCTGCTAAGCCTTTTGCTACGTATCACAATGACTTAAACATGAAATTGTTTATGCGAATTGCACCTGAGCTTTATCTGAAGGAGTTAATAGTTGGTGGCCTCGATAGGGTTTATGAGATTGGCAAGCAATTTAGAAATGAGGGGATTGACCTCACTCATAATCCTGAATTTACCACTTGTGAGTTTTATATGGCTTTTGCTGATTATAATGATTTGATGGACCTTACTGAGCAAATGCTGGTGGGTAAGTCTTTGTTTTGGTTAGTGATATTTATGCTCATGCTTATTCCTTATTTTACTCTTTTACCGTGCATAATCACTATATGTTCATTTTTGCATACTTAAACACTGTTGTCCACTACTTCTTTTTTTTGAACAGGAATGGTGAAGGAACTGACGGGTGGCTACAAAATAAAATATCATGCAAATGGAGTCGATAAGGACCCGATAGAAATTGATTTTACTCCACCTTTTAGGTATTATAATTTTTACTTTGTGTTTTGGTTCAGAATAAATTATTTGCAATTGATTTTCAGAGGGTTACCACTAACAAGAATGTTATTGCTCCTGTTAACAATAGTAATAATAGTAATCTTGTTGCAGGAGGATAGACATGATTGAAGGACTGGAAACCCTTGCGAACCTCAGTATTCCCAAGGACCTTTCCAGTGAAGAAGCAAACAAGTACCTGATAGATGCATGCTCAAAGTTTGATGTCAAATGTCCTCCTCCGCAAACAACAGCTCGTTTGTTGGATAAAGTATTTTCTATTGTCCTTGACATCTTGCATGTCTTGTCCAATGATACACATATGCATCAGTGTTTTTTTGCTATGATGTTGGTGGTATTCATGTTAAGTCAATTAGGAAGAATGATCTATTATATATACATATAGTGCCCCTTTTCTTAAAAAAAATCCTTGTCGCAAGTTAAATCTTTAGATTTAATGTAAATCTTCTATTAACCCCTCAACAATCTTGAATTTTCAGACACTAGCTTTTCATACCTTTGAAATTATTCAGTGATGGTTTAGGTATCTATATGAGAGCTGTAAGTATCTACATTCCCTACAATTTTTTCGTTAAATCTGATAACCTAATATTTCCTTCAGTATGAAGAACCTTCTAATGAAGGAATTGTTCTATTGAAGGTGATGTAAAATGTCTGGTTAGCTACAAATACAATGATTCCCATTGTTTCAACGAAACATTCTTCAATATTTTAAAATTCTGTTGTTGCAGTTGACTGTTGATTTTTTAGTTTTTCTGGGCTTCAGCATTAGTACATTCCCATGTTGCTAGATGGATATGCTTATACTTTGCTTAAATGTTTTGTTAGCTGCAGTGATTCCCATTGCTTCAATGAAACATTGTTCAGTAAAATTCGGGTGTTACAATTGGTTGTTGGTGTCTGGTTTCTAAACATCTGCTTTAGTTCATTCCCTTGTTGCAAGATGGATATGCTTATTCTTAGTTCTTACTGTTTGCCTATATATGAAAGCTTATCATCTAGTATGGTTGGCTATTTATTCTTGCTTACGCTTAATTATTGAGGATAAAATCTGGCTTGAATAGTCATTGATTTCTTGTTGTGGTTGATGGCAGCTTGTGGGTCATTTTCTGGAGGAGACATGTGTTAATCCTACTTTTATAATTAATCATCCAGAGATTATGAGCCCATTGGCCAAGTGGCACAGATCTAAGCCTGGCCTGACCGAGCGATTTGAATTGTTTGTTAACAAACATGAGGTATGCCATTCTTTTCTGTATGAATTATCATTACCGTTACAATTCACAGCTAAGTTATTTTCTGCTGTCTAGATGTGCAACGCTTACACAGAATTGAACGATCCTGTTGTACAACGAGAACGATTTGCTGAACAGTTAAAGGTGACTTGGCTTGATTTGTTTACTAGTGTAAATAGTCTTTATTGAACAGCTATTCTATTTTTTCTAGATTAGTCTCTTTTTTCTTTTCATTTTTGTCTTCCAAACAGCACTATATGGTCTACCAAATATTTTGCATTTGAGGAAATCTCTGTATGTACTTTATTAGGATCGACAGTCTGGTGATGATGAAGCTATGCCTTTGGATGAGACATTTTGCACTGCTCTTGAGTATGGATTGCCCCCAACTGGTGGTTGGGGAATGGGAATTGACCGCTTAGCAATGTTATTTACAGATTCTCAAAATATAAAGGTTTGTGGTTTTTGTCTTTTATTTTTCTTGTCTATACAGAACCTCATTTTTACTGTATGTTATCCATCATTATGTCGTTTTAAAATTCACGTATGCGTGCAGGAAGTTCTTCTCTTTCCTGCAATGAAGCCTCAAGATGAGCCTTCTCCCAACGGTTAGTAACCATTGCTATTTTTGCTGTAATTTCGTCTCAAATGAGGTGATCAAAATCATTTGTCACATGCTTGTCGATGTTACCTATAAACATTTAGCTTGGTAGGGGGGGGGGGGGGGGGGGGGGGGGGGGGGGG
>JAMKQA010014507.1:0-18929 GCA_024699735.1 Posidonia australis
TTGAGCTTGGAGTAATTTGCAGACCTGTTCATCCACAATTCAAATGGTATCTTCCCATCTAGAGCACTAGAGGGAGACCTGTTCACCAGAAAAGAAGCCGTGTTAACAGCCTCTGCCCAAAATTTCTTGTCCAAACCTGCATAAGATAGCATACACCGAGCCTTTTCAAGGAGTGTCCTGTTCAATCTCTCTGCCACTCCATTCTGTTGAGGGGTATTTCTGACAGTACATCAAGTTACAAATGTATATCAAAGCAAATACAAATATGATGGAAGACACATTCATTGCACCTTGGTTGGGAAGTTTCATAAGCGAAACGGGTGGCACCATGATCCTTCCAAATAGATCGAACATTGGATGCGATGGTGGCACAAAGATCTGTCTGAAAAGACCGGAACTTGGATGCGAAGGTTCAGAGGTGAAAAAGGTGCGACCAAGATCCTTCCGAATTGATCGAACCATGGATGGGAAGGTGGCACCAAGATCCGTCTGAATAGTGCGAACATTGGATGGGAAGATTCATAGGCGAAAAGGGTGGCACCATGATCCGTTCGAGTAGATCGAAACTTCGTTAGGAAGGTGGCACCATGATCCATCCAAATAGACCGAACCTTGGATGGGCAGATTCAAAGGCGAAAGGAATGGCACCAAGATCCGTCCAAATAGATCGAACCTTGGATGGGAAGGTGGCACCAAGATCCATCTAAATAGACCGAACCATGGATTGGTAGATTCAAAGGCGAAAAGGGTGGCACTAATATCTGTCCAAATAGAATGAACCTTGGAAGGGATGGTGGCACCAAGATCCATCCGAACAGACCGAACCATGGATGGGTAGGTGGCACCAGGACTCGTCCGAATAGAGCGAACATTGCATGGGAAGATTCAAAAGCGAAAAGGGTGGCACCAAGAACCATCCGAGTAGACAGAAACTTGGATGGGAAGGTGGCACCAAGATTCGTCCGAATAGACCGAACCAAGGATGTGAAGATTCAAAGGCGAAACAGGTGCCACCACGATCCGTCTGAATAGATCGAACATTGGATGGGATGGTGGCACCTAGATTCGTCCGAGTAGGGCGAACCATGGATGGGAAGGTTCATTGGCAAAAATGGTGGCACCATGATCCGTATGAATAGATCGAACATTGGATGGGAAGGTGGCACAAAGATCCGTCTTAAAAGACCAGAACTTGGATGGGAAGGTTCAAAGGCGAAAAGGGTGGCACCAAGATCCATCCGAATAGATCAAACCATGGATGGGAAGGTGGCACCAAGATCCATCTGAATAGTGCGAACATTGGATGGGAAGAATCAAAGGCGAAATGGGTGGTACCAAGATCCGTCCGAATAAATCGAACCATGGACGGGAAGGTGGTACCATGATCCATCCGAATAGACCGAACCTTTGATGGGAAGGTGGCACCCGGATCCATCCGAATAGACTGAACCTTTGATGAGAGGATTCAAAGGCAAAAAGGATGGCACCAAGATCCGTCCGAAAAGATTGAACCTTGGAAGGGAAGGTGGCACCAAGATCCATCTGAATAGACCGAACCTTGGATGAGAAGGTGGCACCAAGATCCGTCCGAATAGACAGAACCTTGGATAGGATGATTCAAAGGCGAAAAGAATCACACCAAGATCCGTCTGAATAGATCGAACCTTGCATGGGAAGGTGGCACCTGGATCCGTCTAAATAGACGAAACCATGGATGGGAAGATTTAAAGGTGAATAGGGTGGCACCAATATCCGTCCGAATTGATTGAACCTTGGAAGGGAAGGTGGCACCAAGATCCATCCGAATAGACCGTACCATGGAAGGGAAGGTGACATGACTAGTCCGAATAGAGCGAAACATGCATGGGAAGATTAGGCGAAAAGGGTGGCACCAAGATCCGTTCGAATAGATCGAACCTTGGATGGGAAGGTGGCAACAAGATCCGTCAGAATAAACCGAACCTTGGAATGGAAGATTCAAAGGCGAAAACGGTGGCACCAAGATCAGTCTGAATAGATCAAACCATGGATTGGAAGGTGGCACCATGATCAGTCTGAATAGACCAAACCATGGATGGGATGATTCGAAGGCGAAATGGGTGGCACCAAGACCCGTCCAAATAGATCGAACCTCGGATGGGACGGTGGCACCATAATCCGTCCGAGTAGACGAACCTAGGATGGGAAGATTCAAAGGGGCGAAGGGTGGCACCAAGAACTGCCTGAATAGATCAAACCTTGGAAGGGAAGGTGGCACCAAGATCCATTCGAATAGATCGAACCATGTATGGGAAGGTGGCACCATGATTCGTCTAAATAGAGTGAACCTTCCATGGGAAGATTCAGAGGCGAAAAGTGTGGCACCAAGATTTGTCCGAATAGCTCGAATATTGAATGGGAAGGTGGCACCATGATTCGACCGAATAGGGTGAACCATGGATGGGAAGGTTCAAAGGCGAAATGGGTGGCAACAAGATCCGTCCGAATAGATCGTACCTTGAATGGGACGGTCGCACCAAGTTTTGTTCGAATTGTGCGAACGTTGGATGGGAAGATTCATTGGCGAAAAAGGTGGCACCAAGATCCGTCCAAGTAGATCGAACCATGGATGGGAAGGTGGCACCATGATCAGTCCGAATAGAACGAACCATGGAAGGGAAGATTCAATGGCGAAACAAGTAGCACCAAGATCCGTCTGAATAGTGCAAACATTGGATGGGAAGGTTCAAAGGCGAAAAGAATGGCACCAACATCCGTCCACGTAGATCGAACCTTGGATGGGAAGGAGGCACCATGATCCATCCGAATTGACCGAACCATGGATGAGAAGATTCAATGGCGAAAGGAATGACACCAAGATCCGTCTGAATAGATCAAACCTTGGATGGGAAGACTCAAAGGCGAAAAGGGTGGCACCAAGATCCATCCGAATAGATCGTACCTTGGATGGGAAGGTGGCACCAAGATCCGTTCGAATAGACCGAACCTTGGATGGGAAGATTCAAAGGTGAAAAGGGTGGGACGAAAATCAGTCTGAATAGATCAGAACATGGATTGGAAGGTGGCACCAAGATCCATCCGAATAGACCAAACCTTGGATGGGAAGATTCAAAGGGAAAAAGGGTGGCACCATGACCTGTCCAAATAGACCAAACATTTGATGGGACGGTGGCACCATGCTCCGTCCGAATTGACCGAACCAAGGATGGGAAGATTCAAAGGCGAAAAGGGTGGCACCAATATCCGTCAGAATAGATCGAACCTTGGATGGGATGGTGGGACCAAGATTCGTCCGAATAGACTAAACCTTGGATGGGAGGATTCAAAGGTGAAAAGGGTGGCACCAGGATCTATCCGAATAGATTGAACCATGGATGGGAAGGTCGCACCAAGATTCGTCCGAATTATGCGAGACTTTGTTGGGAAGATACAAAGGCGAATATGGTGGCACAAAGATCCTTTCAAAAAGATCGAACCTCTAATGGGATGGTGGCAACAGGATCCGTTTGAATAGACCGAACAATGGATGGGAAGATTCAATGGCAAAAAGGGTGGCACGAAGATCTGTCCGAATAGCTCGAATATTGGATGGGAAGGTGGCACCACGATTCGACCGAATAGGGTGAACCACGGATGGGAAGGTTCAAAGGAGAAAAGGGTGGCAACAAGATCCGTCCGAATAGATCGAACCTTGGATGGGAAGGTGGCACCAAGATCCGTCCGAATAGACCGAACCTTGGATGGGAAGATTCAAAGGCGAAAAGGGTGGCACCATGACCTGTCCAAATAGATCGAACATTGGATGGGATGGTGGCACCATGATCCGTCCGAATTGACCGAACCAAGGATGGGAAGATTCAATGGCGAAAAGGGTGGCACTAAGATCCGTAAGAATAGATCGAACCTTGGATGGGACAGTGGGACCAAGATTCGTCCGAATAGACTGAACCATGGATGGGAGGATTCAAAGGCGAAATGGTTGGCACCAGGATCTGTCCGAATAGATTGAACCCGGGATGGGAAGATACAAAGGCGACTAGGGTGGCACCAAGATCCTTTCAAATAGATCGAACCTCGGATAGGACGGGGGCACCAGGATCCGTCTGAATAGACCGAACCATGGATGGGACGATTCAATGGCGAAAAGGGTGGCACCATGATCCATCCGAATAGCTCGAATATTGGATGGGATTGTGGCACCATGATTCGACTGAATAGGGCGAACCACGGATGGGAAGGTTCAAAGGCGAAAAGGGTGGCAACAAGATCCGTCCGAATAGATCGAACCTTGGATGGGAAGGTGGCACCAATTTCCGTCCGAATTGTGTGAACATTGGATGGGAAGATTCATAGGCTAAAAAGGTGGCACCAAGATCCGTCCGAATAGATCGAACCTTGGATGGGAAGGTGGCACCATGATCAGTCTGAATAGACCGAACCATGGAAGGGAAGATTCATAGGCGAAAAGAATAGCACCAAGATCCGTCCGAATAGTGCGCACATTGGATGGGAAGATTCAAAGGCGAAAAGAATGGCACCAATATCCGTCCGAGTAGATCGAACATTGGATGGGAAGGTGGCACCATGATCCGTCCAAATAAACCGAACTTTGGATGGGAAGATTCAAAGGCGAAAAGGGTGGCACCAATATCCATTCGAATAGATCGAATTTTTGAAGGGAAGGTGGCACCAAGAACCTTCCTAATAGACCGAACCATGGATGGGATGGTGGCACCTTGATTCATCTGAATAGACCTAACCATCCTTGGGAAGATCCGAAGGTGAAAAGCGTGGCACCAAGATCCATCCGAATAGATCGAACCTTGGATGGGAAGGTGGCAACGAGATCCATCCGAATAGACTGAACCTTGGATGGGATGATTCAATGGTGTGAAAGGTGGCACCAATACCCTTCTGAATAGATTGAACATTGGAAGGGAAGGTGGCTCCATGATCCATCCGAATAGACCGAACCAAGGATGGGAAGGTGGCACCAAGAATCATTTGAATTGAGCGAACCTTGCATGGGAAGATTCAATGCCGAAATGGGTGGCACCAAGATCCATCCGAATAGATCGAACCTTGCATGGGAAGGTGGCACCAAGACTTGTCTGAATAGGTCGAACCTCGGATGGGAAGATTCAAAGGCGAAATGGGTGGCACCAAGAACCGTCCGAATAGTTCGAACATTGGATGGGAAGGTGGCACCAAGATTCGTCTCAATTGGGCGAACCTAGGATGGGAAGGTTCAAAGGGGAAAAGGTTGGCACCGACATTCGTCCGAATAGATCAATCCTCGGATGGGAAGGTGGCTCCTAGATCCGTCTGAAAATTGCGAACATTGGATGGGAATATTCAAAGGCGAAATGGGTGGCACCAAGATCCGTCCGAATAGATCGAACCTTGGATGGGAAGGTGGCACCATTACCCGTCCGAATAGACTGAACCTTGGATGGGAAGATTCAAAGGTGAAAACGGTGGCACCAATACCCTTCCGTATAGATCGAACCATGGAAGGGAAAGTGTCTCCTTGATCCATCCGAATAGACCGAACCAACGATGTGAAGGTGGCACCAAGATTCGTTCGAATTGAGCGAACCTTGCATGGAAAGATTCAAATGCAAAAAGGGTGGCACCAAGATCCATCTGAATAGATCGAACCTTGGATGGGAAGGTGGCACCAAGATCCGTCCAAATAGACCAAACCTTGGATAGGAAGATTCAACGGCGAAAAGGGTGGCTCCATGATCCTTCTGAATGGATCGAACCAAGGATGGGAAGGTGGAACCAAGATTCGTCCGAATAAAGCGAACATTGGATGGGAATATTCAAAGGCGAAAAGGGTGGCACCGAGATCCGTCCAAATAGATCGAACCTTGGATGGGAAGGTGGCACCAAGTTTCGTCCGAATAAACCGAACCATGGATGGGAAGATTCAAAGGCGAAAAAGGTGGCACCAAGATCCATCCGAGTTGATCGAACCTTGGATGGGAAGATTCAAAGGCAAAAAGGGTGGCGCCAAGATCCATCCGAATAGATCGAACCATGGATGGGAAGGTGGCACCACGATCAGTCCGAATAGACCGAACCTTGGATGGGAAGATTCATAGGCGAAAAGAATGGCACCATGATCCATCCGAATAGATTGAATATTGGATGGGAAGGTGGCACCAAGATCCGTCCGAATAGACCGAACCATGGATGGGAAGATTCAAAGGATAAAAGGGTGGCACCATGATAAGTCCGAATAGATCGAACCTCGGAATGGAATGTGGCACCAAGATCCGTCCGAATAGACCGAACCATGGATAGGAAAATTCAAAGGCAAAAAGGGTGGCACCAAGATCCGTCCGAACAGAACGAACATTGGATGGGACGGTGGCAAAATGATCCGTCCGAATAGACAGAACCATGGATGGGAAGATTCATAGGCGAAATGGGTGCCAGCAATATCCTTCCGAATAGATCAAACCTTGGAAGAGATGGTGGCTCCATGATTCATCCGAATAGACCGAACCAAGGATGGGAAGGTGGAGCTAAGAATCGTTTGAATTGAGCGAACCTTGCATGGGAAGATTCAAAGGCGAAAAGGGTGGCACCAAGATCCATCCTAATAGATCGAACCACGGAAGGGAAGGTGGCACCAAGATCCGTTCGAATAGACTGAACATTGGATGGGAAGATTCAAATGTGAAAAGGGTGGCACCTAGATCCGTCCGAATAGTTCGAACATTGGATGGGAAGGTGGCACCAAGATTCGTCCGAATAGGGCGAACCATGGAAGGAAATGTTCAAAGGCGAAAAGGATGGCACCAATATCCGCCTGAATAGATCGAACCTCGAATGGGAAGGTGGCACTGAGATCCGTTTGAATAGTGCGAACATTGGATGGGAAGGTTCAAAGGCGAAATGGGTGGCACCAAGATCCGTTTGAATAGATCGAACCTTGGATGGGAAGGAGGCACCATGATCCGTCCAAATAAACCGAACCATGGATGGGAAGATTCAAAGGCGAGAAGGGTGGCACCGAGATCCATCCGAATTGATCGAACCTTGGATGGGAAGATTACAGGGCAAAAAGGGTGGCACCAAAGTCCATCCTAATAGATCGAAACTTGGATGGGAAGGTGGTGCCAAGATCCGTCCGAATAGACCAAAGCATGTTAGGGAAGATTCAAAGGCGAAAAGAGTGGCACCATGATCCATTCAAATAGATCAAACCTTGGATGGGAAGGTATGATCCGTCCGAATAGACTGATCCAAGGATGGGAAGATTCAAAGGCGAAATGGGTGGCACCTAGATCCGTCCGAATCGATCGAACCGTTGATTGAAGGGTGGCACCAAGATCCGTCCGAGTAGACCGAACCGTGGATTAGACGATTCAAAGGTGAAGAGGGTGGCACCAAGATCCATCCGAATTAATCGATCATTGGATGGGACGGTGGCACCATGATCCATCAGAATAGACCGAACCTTGGATGGCAAGATTCAAAGGTGAAAAGGGTGGCACCATGATCCATTCAAATAGATCAAACCTTGGATGGGAAGGTGGAACCAAGATCTGTCCGAATAGACTGATCCATGGATGGGAAGATTCAAAGGCGAAATGGGTGGCACCTAGATCCGTCCGAATCGATCGAACCGTTGATTGGAGGGTGGCACCAATATCCGTTCGAGTAGACCGAACCGTGGATTAGACGATTCAAAGGTGAAAAAGGTGGCACCAAGATCCGTCTGAATAAATCGATCCATGGATGGGACGGTGGTACCATTATCCATCAGAATTGACTGAACCTTGGATGGCAAGATTCAAAGGTGAAAAGGGTGGCACCAAGATCAGTCAGAATAGATCGAACCTTGGATGGGACCGTGGCACCAGGATCCGTCCGAATAGACCGAACCATGGATGGGAAGATTCATAGGCGAAAAGGGTGGCACCAAGATCCATCCTAATAGATCGAACCACGGAAGGGAAGGTGGCACCAAGATCTGTTCGAATAGACCGAACCTTGGATGGGAAGATTCAAAGGCGAAAAGGGTGGCACCTAGATCCGTCCGAATAGTTCCAACATTGGATGGGAAGGTGGCACCAAGATTCGTCCAAATAGGGCGAACCATGGAAGGAAAAGTTCAAAGGCGAAAAGGATGGCACCAACATCCGCCTGAATAGAACGAACCTCGGATGGGAAGGTGGCACCGAGATCTGTTTGAATAGTGCGAACATTGGATGGGAAGATTCAAAGGCGAAATGGGTGGCACCAAGATCCATTTGAATAGATTGAACCTTGGATGGGAAGGAGGCACCATGATCCGTCCAAATAGACCGAACCATGGATGGGAAGATTCAAAGGCGAGAAGGGTGGCACCGAGATCCATCCGAATTGATCGAACCTTGGATGGGAAGATTACAGGGCAAAAAGGGTGGCACCAAAGTTTATCCTAATAGATTGAAACTTGGATGGGATGGTGGCACCAAGATCCATCCGAATAGACCAAAGCATGTTAGGGAAGATTCAAAGGCGAAAAGAGTGGCACCATGATCCGTTCAAGTAGATCAAACCTTGGATGGGAAGGTGGCACCAAGATCCGTCCGAATAGACTGATCCATGGATGGGAAGATTCAAAGGCAAAATGGGTGGTACCTAGATCCGTCTGTATCAATCGAACCGTTGATTGGAGGGTGGCACCAAGATCCGTCTGAGTACTCCGAACCGTGGATTAGACGATTCAAAGGTGAAAAGGGTGGCACCAAGATCCGTCCGAATAAATCGATCCTTGGATGGGACGGTGGCACCATGATCCATCAGAATAGACCGAACCTTGGATGGCAAGATTCAAAGGTGAAACGGGTGGCACCAAGATGAGTCAGCATAGATCGAACCTTGGATGGGACCGTGGCACCAGGATCCGTCCGAATAGACCGAACCATGGATGGGAAGATTCAAAGGCGAAAAGGGTGGCACGAAGATCCGTCCGAATAGAATGAGCTTTGGATGGGACGGTGGCACCATGATCCGTCCGAATAGACTGAACCTTGGATGGGAAGATTCATAGGCGAAATGGGTGGCACCAATATCCTTCCGAATAGATCGAACCTTGGAAGAGATGGTGGCTCCATGATCCATCCGAATAGACCGAACCAAGGATGGGAAGGTGGAGCCAAGAATCATTTGAATTGAGCGAACCTTGCATGGGAAGATTCAAAGGTGAAAACGGTGGCACCAAGATCCATCCGAATAGATCGAACCATGGAAGGGAAGGTGGCACCAAGATCCGTTCGAATAGACCGAACCTTGGATGGGAAGATTCAAAGGCGAAAAGGGTGGAACCTAGATCCGTCCGAATAGTTCGAACATTGGATGGGAAGGTGGCACCAAGATTCGTCCGAATAGGGCGAACCATGGATGGGAAAGCTCAAAGGCGAAATTGGTGGCACCAACATCCTCCTGAATAGATCGAACCTTGGATGGGAAGGTGGCACCGAGATCCATCTGAATAGTGCGAACATTGGATGGGAAGATTCAAAGGCGAAATGGGTGGCACCAAGATCCGTCCGAATAGGTTGAACCTTGGATGGGGAGGCGACACCATGATCCGTCCAAATAGACTGAACCATGGATGGGAAGATTCAAAGGTGAAAAGGGTGGAACCGAGATCCGTCTGAATTGATCGAACTTTGGATGGGAAGATTACAGGGCGAAAAGGGTGGCACCAAAGTCCATCCTAATAGATCGAACCTTGGATGGGATGGTGGCACCAAGATCCGTTCGAATAGACCGAAGCATGGTAGGGAAGATTCAAAGGCGAAAAGAATGGCACCAAGATCAGTTCAAGTAGATCGAACCTTGGATGGGAAGGTGGCACCAAGATCCGTCCGGATAGACTGAACCATGGATGGGAAGATTCAACGGCTAAATGGGTGGCACCAAGATCCGTCCAAATCGCTCGAACCGTGGATTGGAGGGTGGCACCAAGATCCATCCGAGTAGATCGAACCTTGGATTGGACGATTCAAAGGTGAAATGGGTGGCACTAAGATCTGACCGAATAGATCGAACCTTGGATGGGAAGGTGGCACCAAGATTCGTCCAAATTGAGTGAACCTTTGATGGGAAGATTCAAAGGCGGAAAGGGTGGCTCCAAGATCCATCCGAATAGATCGAACCTTGGATGGGAAGGTCGCACCAAGATCCATCCGAATAGACCGAACCTTGGATGGGATGATTCAAAGGCGAAAAGGGGGGCACCAAGATCCGTCTGAGTAGATCGAACCATGGATGGGAAGGTGGCACCATGATCCATCTGAATAGACTGAACCATGGATGGGAAGATTCAAAGGAGAGAAGGTGGCACCAGGATCCATCCTAATAGACCGAACCATGGATGGGAAGATTCAAAGGCGAAAAGGGTGGCACCAATATCCGTCCAAATTGAATGAACCTTGGAAGGTAAGGTGGCTCGAAGATCCATCCGAATAGACCGAACCATGGATGCAAAGGTGGCACCATGACTCATCCGAATAGAGCGAACCTTGCATGGGAAGATTCAAATGCGAAAAGGATGGCACCAAGATCCAACCGAATAGACCGAACCATGGATCGAAATGTGGCACGAAGATTTATACGAATAGAGCGAACCATGCATGGGAAGATTCATAGGCGAAAAAGCTTGCACCAAGATCCGTCCAAATTGATCGAACCTTGGATGGGATGGTGGCACCAAGATCTGTCCGATTAGACCGAACCTTGGATGGGAAGATTTAAAGGCGAGAAGGGTGGCACCAAGATCTGTTAGAATAGATCGAACATTGGATGGGAAGGTGGCACCAAGATTCGTTTGAATAGGGCGATCCTTGGATGGGAAGGTTCAAAGGCAAAAATGGTGGCACCAAGATCCGTCCGAATAAATCGAACCTTGGATGGGAAGGTGGCACCAAGATCCGTCTGAATAGTGCAAACATTGGATGGGAAGATTGAAAGGCGAAAAGGGTGGCACCAAGATGCATTCGAATAGATCAAAACTTGGATGGGAATGTGGCACCATGATCCGTCTGAATCAACCAAACATTGGAGGGGAAGATTCAAAGATGAAAAGAATGGCACCAAGATCCGTCCGAATAGATCGATCCTTTGATGGGAAGGTGGCACCAGGATCCGTTTGAAAAGACCGAACCATGGATGGGAAGATTCAAAGGCGAAAATGTTGGCACCAATATCCGTCCAAATAAATCGAATCTAGGAATGGTAGGTGGCACCAATATTCATCAGAATAGACCAAACCATGGATGGGAAGGTCGCAGCATGACTCATCCGAATAGGGTGAACCTTGCAAGGGAAGATTCAAAGGCGAAAAGGGTGGCACCAATATCCATCCGAAAAGACCGAACCTTGGATGGGAAGATTCAAAGGCAAAAAGGGTGGCACCAAGATCCGTCAGAATTGATGGAACCATGGATGGGAAGATTCAAAGGCAAAAAGGGTGGCACCAATATCCATCCAAATAAATCGAATCTTGGAATGGAAGGTGGCACCAATATTCATCCAAATAGACCGAACCATGGATGGGAAGGTGGCACCATGACTCATCTGAATAGGGTGAACCATGCAAGGGAAGATTCAATGGCGAAAAGGGTGGCACCAATATCCGTTCGAATTGACCAAACCTTGGATGGGATGATTCAATGGTGAAAAGGGTGGCACCAAGATCAGTCCGAATAGTGCGAACCATGGATGGGAAGGTGGCACCAAGATCCGTCAGAATAGACCGAACCTTGGATGGGAAGATTCAAAGGCAAAAAGGGTGGCTCCATGATACGTCCAAATAAATCGAAACTTGGATGGGATGGTGGAACTAAGTTTCGTCTGAATAGAGCGAATTTTGATGGGAAGAATCATAGGCGAAAAGAATGGCACCAAGATCCGTCCGAATAGATCGAACCTTGGATGGGAAGGTGGCACCATGATCCGTTCGAATGGACTAAACCGTTGATGGGAAGATTCAAAGGCGAAAAGGGTGGCACCAAGATCAGTCTGAATAGATCAAACACTGGATTCGTAGGTGGCACCAAGATCTGTCCGAATAGACCTTACCAT
This sequence comes from Posidonia australis, assembly GCA_024699735.1. Lineage (NCBI taxonomy): Eukaryota > Viridiplantae > Streptophyta > Magnoliopsida > Alismatales > Posidoniaceae > Posidonia > Posidonia australis. The sequence continues at coordinate 12,094 of JAMKQA010014507.1, forward strand.
GGTTGGGAAGATTCAATGCTGAAAAGGGTGGCACCAAGACCCGTCCAAATAAATCGAACCTTGGATGTGACGGTGGCACCATGATCTGTCTGAATAGACCGAACCATGGATGGGAAGATTCAAAGGCGAAAAGGGTGGTTCCATGATCCGTCCGAATAGATCGAACCTTGGATGGGATGGTGGAACCATGATTCGTCAGAATAGAGCGAACATTTGATGGGAAGATTCATAGGTGTAAAGAATGGCACCAAGATCCGTCCGAATAGATCGAACCTTGGATGGGAAGGTGGCACCATGATCCGTCCGAATAGACTGAACCATGGATGGGAAGATTCAAAGGCGAAAAGGGTGGCACCAAGATCAGTCCGAATAGATCAAACAATGGATTGGTAGGTGGCACCAAGATCTGTCCGAATAGACCTTACCATGGTTGGGAAGATTCAATGGCACCAAGATCTGTCCGAATAGACCTTACCATGGTTGGGAAGATTCAATGGTGAAAATGGTGGCACCAAGACCCGTCCAAATAGATCAAACCTTGGATGGGAAGATTCAAAGGCGAAAAGGGTGGCACTAAGATCCGTCAGAATTGATCAAACCATGGATGGGACGGTGGGACCAAGATACGTCCGAATAGATAGAACCACGGATCGGAAGATTCAAAGCCGAAAAGGGTGGCACCAAGGTCTGTCCGAATTGATCGAACCTCGGATGGGAAGGTGCCACAAAGATCCGTTTAAATAGACCAATCCTTGGATGGGAAGATTCAAAGGCGAAAAGGGTGGTACCATGATCAATCCGAATAGATCAAACAATGGATTGGTAGGTGCACCAAGATCTGTCCGAATAGACCTTACCATGGATGGGAAGATTCAACGGTGAAAAGGGTGGCACCAAGACCCGTCCAAATAGATCGAACCATGGATGGGACAGTGGCACCATGATACGTCCGAATAGACCGAACCGTGGATGGGAAGATTCAAAGGCGAAAAGGGTGGCACCAAGATCCGTCTGAATCTATCGAACCTTGGATGGGACGGTGGGACCAAGATACGTCCGAATAGACCGAACCATGGATGGGAAGATTCAAAGGCGAATAGGGTGGCACAAAGGTCTGTCCGAATTGATCGAACCTTGGATGGGAAGGTGGCACAAAGATCCGTTCGAATAGACCAAACCATGGATGGGAAGATTCAATGGCAAAACGGGTGGCACCAAGATTCGTTCGAGTAGATCGAACCGTGGATGGGAAGGTGGCACCATGATCCGTCTGAATAGACCGAACCTTGGATGGGAAGATTCAAAGGTGAAAAGAATGGCACCAAGATCCGTCCGAATTGATCAAACAATGGATTGGTAGGTGGCACCAAGATCCGTCCGAATAGACCTTACCATGGACGGGAAGATTCAAAGGTGAAATGGGTGGCACCAAGAACCGTCCAAATAGATCGAACCATGGATGGGACGGTGGCATCATGATACGTCCGAATAGACCGAACCTTGGATGAGAAGATTCAAATGCAAAAAGGGTGGCACCAAGATCCGTCAGAATTGATCGAACCATGGATGGGACGGTGGGACCATGATACGTCCGAATAGACCGAACCATGGATGGGATGATTCAAAGGTGAAAAGGGTGGCTCCATGATCCGTCCGATTAGATCGAACCTTGGATGGGATGGTGGAACAAAGAGTCGTCCGAATAGAGCGAACTTTTGATAGGAAGAATCATAGGCAAAAAGAATGGCTCCAAGATCCATCCGGATATATCGAACCTTGGATGGGAAGGTGGCACCATGATCCATCCGAATAGACTGAACCTTGGATGGGAAGATTCAAAGGTGAAAAGGGTGGCACCAAGATCAGTCCGAATAGATCAAACAATGGATTGGTAGGTGGCACCAAGATCCGTCCGAATAGACCTTACCTTGGATGGTATGATTCAAAGGTGAAAAGGGTGGCACCAAGAACCGTCCAAGTAGATCAAACCTTGGATGGGACGGTGGCACCATGATCCGTCCGAATAGACTGAACCTTGGATGGGAAGATTCAAAGGCGAAAAGGGCATCACCATGATCCGTCCGAATAGATCGAACCTTATATGGGATGGTGGAACCAAGATTTGTCTGAATAGAGCGATCTTTTGATGGGAAGATTCTTAGGCGAAAAGAAAGGCACCAAGATCCTTCCGAATAGATCCAACCTTGGATGGGAAGGTGGCACCATGATCCGTCCGAATAGACTGAACCTTGGATGGGAAGTTTCAAAGGCGAAAAGGGTGGCACCAAGTTCAGTTCGAATAGATCAAACAATGGATTGGTTGGTGGCACCAAGATCCGTCCTAATAGACCGTACCTTGGATGGCAAGATTCAAATGTGAAAAGGGTGGCACCAAGACCCGTCCAAATAGATCAAACCTTGGATGGGATGGTGGCACCATGATACGTCCGATTAGACCGAACCTTGGATGGAAAGATTCATAGGCGAAAAGGGTGGCACCAAGATCCGTTAGAATTGATCGAACCATGGATGGGATGGTGGGACCAAGATACGTCCGAATAGATCGAACCACAAAAGGGAAGATTCAAAGGCGAAACGGGTGGCTCCATGATCTGTCCGAATAGATCGAAACATGAATGGGATGGTGGAACAAAGAGTCGTCCGAATAGAGAGAACTTTTGATGGGAAGAATCATAGGCGAAATGAATGGCACCAAGATCCATCCGGATATATCAAACCTTGGATGGGAAGGTGGCACCATGATCCGTCCGAATAGACTGAACCTTGGATGGGAAGAATCAAAGGTGAAAAGGGTGGCACCATGATCAGTCCGAATAGATCAAACAATGGATTGGTCGGTGGCACCAAGATCCGTCCAAATAGACCTTACCTTGGATGGTATGATTCAAAGGTGAAAAGGGTGGCACCAATAACCGTCCAAATAGATCAAACATTGGATGGGACGGTGGCACCATGATCCGTCCGAATAGACCAAACCTTGGATGGGAAGATTCAAAGGCGAAAAGGGCGGCTCCATGATCCGTCCGAATAGATCGAACCTTATATGGGATGGTGGAACCAAGATTTGTCTGAATAGAGCGATCTTTTGATGGGAAGATTCTTAGGCGAAAAGAATGGCACCAAGATCCTTCCGAATAGATCGAACCTTGGATGGGAAGGTGGCACCATGATCCGTCGGAATAGACTGAACCTTGGATGGGAAGATTCAAAGGCGAAAAGGGTGCACCAAGTTCAGTTCGATTAGATCAAACAATGGATTGGTAGGTGGCACCAAGATCAGTCCGAATAGACCATACCTTGGATGGGAAGATTCAAAGGTGAAAAGGGTGGCACCAAGACCCATCCAAATAGATCGAACCCTAGATGGAACGGTGGCACCATGATACGTCCGAATAGATCAGACCTTGGATGGGAAGATTCAAAGGCGAAAAGGGTGGCACCAAGATCCATCAGAATTGATCGAACCTTGGATGGGACGGTGGGACCAAGACACGTCCGAATAGACCGAACCATGGATGGGAAGATTCAAAGGCGAAAAGGGTGGCACCATGGTCTGTTCGAATTGATCGAACCTTGGATGGGAAGGTGGCACAAAGATCCTTCCAAATAGACAAAACCTTGGATGGGAAGATTCAAAGGCGAAAAGGGTGGCACCATGATCCGTCTGAATAGATCGAACATTGGATGGGAAGGTGGCACAATGATTCGTCTGAATTGGGCGAACCTTGGATGGGAAGGTTCAAAGGTGAAACGGGTGGCACCAAGATCCGTCCTAATTGATCGAGCCATGGATGGGAAGGTGGCACCAAGATCAGTCCGAATAGTGTGAACATTGGATGGGAAGATTCGAAGGCGAAATGGGTGGTACCAAGATCCGTCCGAATAGATCAAACCATGGATGGGAAGGTGGCACCATGAACCGTCCGAACAGATCAAACCATTAATGGGACGGTGGCACCATGATCCGTTCAAATAGACCGAACCTTGGATGGGAAGATTCAATGGTGAAAATGATGGCACCAAGATCAGTCAGAATAGATCGAACCATGGATGGGACATTGGGACCATGATACGTCCGAATAGACCGAACCTTCGATGGGAAGATTCAAAGGCGAAAATGGTGGCACCAGGATCAGTTCGATTAGATCGTAACTTGGACAGGAAGGTGGCACCAAGATTCGTCCAAATTGAGCGAACCGTTGAAGGGAAGATTCGAAGGTGCAAAGGTTGGCATCAAGATCCATCCGAATAGATCGAACCATGAATGGGAAGGTGGCATCAAGATCCGTCTGAATAGACTGAACCATGGATGGGAAGATTGAAAGGCAAAACCGGTGCCAGCAAGATCCGTCCGAATAGATCGAACATTGGATGGGATGATGGCACCTAGATTCGTCCGAATAGGGCGAACCATGGATGCGAAGGATCATAGGCGAAAAGGGTGGCACCATGATCTATCTGAATTGATAGAACATTGGATGGGAAGGTAGCACAAAGATCCGTCTAAAACGACCAGAACTTGGTTGGGAAGGTTCAAAGGCGAAAAGGGTGGCACCATGATCCGTCCGAATTGATCGAACCATGGATGGGAAGGTGGCACCATTATCCATCCAAATAGTGCGAACATTGGATGGGAAGAATCAAAGGCGAAATGGGTGTTACCAAGATCCATCTCAATAGATCGAACCTTGGATGGGAAGGTGGCACCATGATCCATCCGAATAGACCGAACCTTTGATGAGAGGATTCAAAAGTGAAAACGATGGCACCAAGATCCGTTCGAAAAGATTGAACCTTGGAAGGGAAGGTGGCACCAAGATCCATCCGAGTAGACCGAACCGTGGATGAGAAGTTGGCACCAGGATCCGTCCAAATAGACGGAACCATGGATGGGAAGATTCAAAGGCGAAACGAATCGCACCAAGATCCGTCCGAATAGATCGATCCTTGGATGGGAAGGTGGCACCTGGATTCGTTCGAATAGACCAAACCTTGGATGGGAAGACTCAAAGTCGAATAGGATGGCACTAATATACGTCCGAAAAGATTGAACCTTGGAAGGGAAGGTGGCACCAAGATCCATCTGAATAGACCGTAACATGGATGGGAAGGTGGCACCATGACTAGTCCGAATAGAGCGAACCTTGTATGGGAAGATTCAAAGGCGAAAAGGGTAGCACCAAGATCCGTCTGAATAGATCAAACCTTGGATGGGAAGGTGGCACCATGATCCGTCCGAATAGACCGAACCTTGGAATGGAAGATTCAATGGCGAAAAGGGTGGCACCAAGATCAGTCTGAAAAGATCGAACCATGGATTGGATGGTGGCACCAAGGTCCGTCTGAATAGACCGAACCATGGATGGGAAGATTCGAAGGCGAAAAGAGTGGCACCAAGACCCGTCCAAATAGATCGAACCTTGGATGGGACGGTGGCACCATAATCCGTCCGAATAGACCGAACCATGGATGGGAAGATTCAAAGGCGAGAAGGGTGGCACCATGATCTACCCAAATAGATTGAACCCTGGAAGGGAAGGTTGCACCAAGATCCATCCGAATAGACTGAACCCTGTATAGGAAGGTGGCACCATGATTTGTCTGAATAGAGCAAACCATCCATGGGAAGATTCAGAGGCGAAAAGTGTGGCACCAAGATCCGTCCGAATAGTTCGTACCTTGGATGGGAAGGTGGAACCATGATCCATCTGAATATACTGAACCTTTGATGGGAAGATTCGAAGGCGAAAACAATGGCACCAAGATCCGCCCGAATAGATCAAACCTTGGATGGGACAGTGGCACCATGATCCGTCCTAATAGATCGAACCTTGGATGGGATGGTGGAACCAAGAATCGTCCGAATAGAGCGAACCTTTGATGGGAAGATTCAAAGGTGAAAATAATGGCACCAAGATTCGTCGGAATAGATCGTACCTTGGATGGGAAGGTGGCACAAAGATCCATTCGAATAGACTGAACCTTGGATGGAAAGATTCAAAGGCGAAAAGGGTGGCAACAATATCAGTCCAAATAGATCGAACGTTGGATTGGAAGGTGGCAGCAAGATTCGTCCGAATAGACCGAACCTTGGATGGGAAGATTCAAAGGCGAAAAGGGTGGTACCAGGACCCGTCCAAATTGATCGAACATTGGATGGGACGGTGGCACCATGATCCGTCTGAATTGACTGAACCTTGGATGGGAATATTCAAAGGCGAAAAGGGTGGCACCAAGATCCGTCAGAATAGATCGAACCTTTGATGGGACAGTGGGACCATGATTCGTCTGAATAGACCGAACCATGGATAGGAAGCTTCAAAGGCAAAAAGGGTGGCACCAAGATCTGTCCGAATAGATTGAACCATGGATGGGAAGCTCACAACAAGATTCGTCCGAATTGAGCGAAACTTTGATGGAAAGATACAAAGGCGAATAGGGTGGCACCACTATCCGTTCAAATAGAACGAACCTTGGATGGGAAGGTGGCACCAGGATCCATCCGAATAGACCGAACCATAGATGAGAAGATTCAAAGGAGAAAATGGAGGCACCAAGATCCGTCCTAATAGATCAAAATTTGGATGAGAAGGTGGCACCATGATTCGACAGAATAGGGCGAACAACTGATGGGAAGGTTCAAAGGCGAAAACGGTGGCACCAAGATCCGTCCAAATAGATCAAACCTTAGATGGGAAGGTGGAACCAAGTTCCGTCCGAACAGTGTGAACACTGGATGGGTAGATTCATAGGCGAAAAAGGTGGCACCAAGATCAGTCCGAATAGATCAAACCTTGGATGGGAAGGTGGCACCA
>JAMKQA010014508.1:0-10583 GCA_024699735.1 Posidonia australis
TCCTCGAAATCATCCTCATCATCACTTGCCAAATCTTCTTCTTGCTCGTCGGTATATCTTCTGATTATAAAAAACAAACATAATATATATTGTAATGAATAATGATTAAATTATAATATTGAATTCAACATGATGATTTATATATATCAAAAATTCTAAAAGTAAATCAAATTTTACTTTACAACTCGATCCTCCAAAGCATGTATTTCATCTCTTATTTCATTCATTACTTCAGTCCTTATTTCATTCATTATTTCTGAGCGTATGTCGGCTCTAAAACTCTCTTATGTAGTTGCCATCTGTGACAATTGAGAACTGAAGTACTCCGAATCAAATGAAGCCTGAGGCGTAGGACGATACTGCCTAGTAGAAGCCACGGAAGAACCAATAGCTGTTTCTTCTGAGTAGTATGGATCTAAACCACCCAAGCCTTGCTTTCTTGATGAACTACCTACGTTCCTTTCCATTAAAATTTGCTTCCAAAGTTTCTTATCAAAGACTGGGTGTTCATTAACATTGTCTCTATATTTTTCTTGATACAAGAAGGTGTACCTATCCTGTATAAATAAACAAAAAAAGAAGTTAAAGATAATATAAAATATAAGTACATATTATTAAAATAACTTCAATTATAATAATTATTACTTACAAATACATCATTGACAGTCTATGTTGACCAAACATGCTCTGACCCACTAGTGTGGGATGTAGTCCACCATACTATCATTGTAGGTTCTCTACATAGTTTAGTGGCCTACAACACAACTAAAATGAGAACTGATACAAGACATTCTAATACTATCATGGTAATTTAATATATATATATTAAATCTCATGTGATTTATAAATCCCAACAATGACTTGAACATATATAACTCCCTTCGTGACGTTTTTGCCTCCCGTTGGTGACGGCTCAACTGTGATGTGATTTACCACCCTGTCATGTGTGCTATGTGGGAGCACAGCTGTCTCTCTGCCTTGTTACTCAATAAATATGTGATCAAATGAATGGACTCCATGTGCAGGAGAGGAGGTAGCTTTCATCTACATTTCAGTCCACTGTAGCTAATCGACAAAGCAGTCAAAGCTCCACAGATAAGTTGTTCGTCCCTTGCACAGATATCTGAGCTCAGACTTATACACATCACATGCCATTGCTCGAAAACACTACCTCCAATGGATAGGTTTGTTTGTTTGTGGTAACACACATGTATCTGCATGATTGTTGGTGATAATTCATTCATCTGTTGGAGATCGAAACGCATTCCTTTATTTTGTTAGACAAATAAGAACTGTGTTAATGACAAGCAGCAAGTTGGGCACATGGGATTTTTTTTTTTTCGTAAATCTTATGTAACTTAAAGAAGGAAGAACATGGTGCAGAATTATCTATATCAATGAGGTTGAGCAATCCATAGCCCATGCTGCCATTTGTGTCTCTTGTGTACGAAAGAAATTGAAGCCTTCTCTCTGGAGAGTCTGGATGCATTTATGTGTTCATGCATGGCACAGGAGAAACACCTTCATGTGCGTTTGTTTTTGTTTCATTCATGGCACACATGTTTGGGAGAAACAAAGAGTAGTCTATGGGCGGGCACATGCATGGGTTACTTGTAATGGATTTGGACCTTGTAATCAATCATAATACCAATCCTGATTTCCTTCTGGTAGTCTTTCAGGCATCATTATCTAGGTGCCACTGTAGCATCATATCGTTGATATTGATGTGGGAACCGATTCTAGACCAGGTTAGTAAGTAGAAACCAACTACTGTATGAAATGTAAAATAAAAAGAAAGATTGCGAAGTTACGGCTCTTTACCTTGCAGATCTTAACCATATTAGCTTCTCACTCACATTTCTTCCCTATTGTTTTCGAAATCGCATTAGATTAGCCGCTGTTTTTCTTTAGAAAACCAATGACTTCAAAAAGGTCTAGAAAAACAGTAACCCTTCCTTCAAGTAAAAGTCTTCTACGTTACTATATTATAAAATCCAAGACTAGACTGTTGAAGAGAAACAAGAATGCAGCCGGCAGCCCAGCACCAACAATTAGTACCATGTATTTGAATCTGTCGGTAACTATATTTTTTTGAAAATGTTTATCACGGACAAAAAGCTAACGTGTAGATCTATCTTGCTTGCACAAGAAGCCCACGGATCTTTCTCTCTGTGCTATTTGAAAACAAGAAAGTGATTCCATAGCTCAATACCATCCACAAGCATTCTTTAGTAGAGCACTAAAATCAAACAAACTGTAATGAAAATATCTAACAAGACCTTCCTCCGTAATTAAAGCTCCTCCACTAATGGTGGGTCCATCTAAGTCATTTTCCATTTGTCACTTCATGGTACGATAAGCTCACAATCAACTTGTTTTCCCCCTGGCGACTCTTCCTCTCCCCTTCATGGCCAAGAAGGCACTTATGTGTCCATGTCCTGCGGATGACACAAATACCACTAACAAGCCTAGCAGTTTGATCGTAAAGCACAGTTCAGAGGTACTATTTGATTGATCAAACCACTACCCACTTCAGTTCGGAACAATCTTCTGATCAGATCACTACCCAACTCAAATTTCATCTTCTTTGGTCAGTAGCAACTCACTGATGGAGAAAGTTCCAAAAAATAACTGCAACTGAGAAAAGATAAACTTTGGAAGCCAACCAAAAAATAACTTTTCTTTTCCAGTTATTTTCAAACATGGCATAGTTTCAGAAACTTATAAGAGATGAGTTTCATTGACAGAGATGAGTTTCAGAAGCATGACATGGTTGAGAGAAGCCTATAAGCAACGCCCATCAAACATGACATAGTTTCATTGACAAAGATGAGTTTCAGAAATTTTCAACCTTCCTTCTGCTTACCATGCATCCTACCTATAATCTTCATTGGCCTCTTTCTTTTCCAGTTATTGGATTTTCAGTCTTATGTACCTATTTAGTTTAAACACCTTGTTCTGTACTTCTGTATTCTATCTCCTCAAATTTCAAATTAATTAAAATGATTAAATGGGAACATGGAACGACTATAGAGATGATCCTAGAGCAATTGCCCTTTAAGTTCTCCAAAGGAAGAACTGGGTTCTAGAGTTAAGGTTTTATCCTGCCAATGCACTCATACAATTAATGGGTGCACGCAATTGAAAGAAGGAAATTCTTCATGTAATCTCTGATCACTGCTATCAATTGAGTAACTTATTTGCTCATCCACGACAATCACTTTGACCTCATATCATTTACGATGATAAGATCTATGATGGATTCTCGAATTTGTTTAACAGAGTCAAATTTAATTATCTGCCACTTGGTTTGAGCATGATATCAAATCACTATTGCAACTAATAACCACATGTTTAGGCTAAATGTCGAAGAAAAATAGACAGGTAATGGAATCGATGACTTTAGGAGCTATTTAAAAAAGATGCAAAATACAAGGTAAAAAAGATGGAGAAATGTGTAACGCCACTTGGTTTCGCCTTTCTTAACAACTCATAAAACTCTTGAGATTCACCATGTGGCTCTTCATCAACAGACACATCAAAATCAGGACCTGCCACGTCCATCACCATATCCACAATGGGATCCGTACTAACAGGAGCATCTTTCCTATAGCTTTGAAAGGCCTCCCCATGTTAAACCAACATTTGTAGTTTTCTACAAATCCTTTCCTACATAAATGTATTTCAACATCCCTTCTCGATTGTTTTTTCAATAGTGCACATTTTTTACAAGGACATATAATCCTTCCATCACTTTTCATAATACTCGGATCTTGATTATATGCAAATTCCACAAACTCCTGAACTCCATTTAAAAAACTCATACATATTTCTCCATCCATGACTCGTGTATACATCCAATCACGATGATAAGACATTTCTCTCTACAAAAGAAAGGAATGATAAGATCTCTATATGTCTAGATTGAAAGAAAAATATGATGACATTTGAAAAAAAATGTGACTTAAGTATCACATTACAATAGGATAATTTTATATCTGCTCATATAAAATAATAAACTACACACTCAAAAGAAAAGAAGCATTGAACAAGAATTCAAAAGAAAAGAATAGAATTCATCTCCAATTGGAAGCTTACATATGTTGGGCCTCATGTAGATTTTCCAGTTTTTATATGCCAATTTATGAGATGTGTTTCGCATATAAAAACTGGAGAATCACATCTCGTGAATCTTCTAAACATAACTAATTGAGCGAAGTAGTGATGAATAGATCTAGATGGAGAGAAAAAGATCATTTTCCCTATCTCACATAGTGGGAGTTAGTCATGATTGTTGTTGTACATGTTATAAATATGCTTGAAAGTGATAGAAATATGTTAAAGGCATAAAGTAACCCTAATGATACAGTTTAGTATAATTGATAAAGTATTGTACTGGTAATGATTAATGGTGACTAAGTAGTGTTATAACTTATAACTATTTAAATTGTCCTTAAAAGTATTTATTGAAGTGAGATAATTAGATTTTTTAGTCTTATGGTGGTTAGTGGCGACTAGTTTGCAGACACAAGAATTCTTTGTATTGATTTTCCTTTTCCAAAAATGTGAAAACCAAGACTTTTGCCCATTTTTGTACGTGCCACGTTTTTCATCTCCTATGTGGTAACATCAGGTTGGACTAGTCTATCATCAGAACTGACTCGCACCATGTCTCTGATTGGTGATTTTATAGGCAGGACTTTTTCCAGAAGCGTGGAAGATGAATTTACTACACCATCTATTCATTATCATAGTGAAATCCCTTCAGTTCTGTTTTTAGGTCTTCTTGGTTTTACTTATTTTCTATTAGCTCCTTTGATCTTGCCCTTTCTCTTGGTTCACTTCTGCCTAGGATACATTATCTATCGTAATCAGGTATGGATATTGTCTTTTAGTTCATCCAAGTGCATTTATTATCATAGCATAAATCCTTTGCTATATACACAACATTTTTCCCTTTTATTTTTGTTATTAATGTACACTATTATTAGCAAGCAAAACGACAAGGTATATGATATGAAGCACACAAAGTAATGGATACTAACATAGGGAATTATCAATATTGTTATTACCTCAGAATTAGCAAGTAACTAAAAATTAGCAAGTAACTAAAAAAAAGGGCACAAATAAAGCAGCTGATTAAGATTTGAGATAATGCATGATCGATCACGACACGAGCATAGCTCTATGGTGCAACAAGCAAGCACTGGTATAATGGAGATTTCAACATTTTGTGACATAGGGTGCATTAATGTTGCACAATGACGAGTTCAAGCTAGGGTGGTTTGTCTGTGATGTATTTATCATCGAATGAAAGTATTATTGTGAATATATATGAGCTTTTCAATGGTGTGGCAGTTGGGTGGGATTCCTCCACTACCACCACCAGTGTTGCCAAGGAGAATCTCAAGTCTACTCAAGAATGAAGGAAATCAACCTACCAATTAAGAAGTAAGGAGTCATGTGTGTGGTGTTGTAACTATTTGTTTCTACATGAGTATAAATTCATCATCATCACAAGGTGGAAGGAACAATTGTTAGTCAAACGACATCTTGTCGTTGACGGACTGTGATCACTGCAGGTACGTACACTGGTAAATACAATGAATGAATTGATTTAAGGGTGTTGGTGGCATTAATTTTATTGAATTGAGGACATGGATTCTTTAAACATGAAATTGATGAGGATACATGTGCAATAGAACTTTGATTTCATTCACTTCATCTTCACCTCCCAGCTGTGAAAAAAGGTGGGAATTCCCAGACTATGGGTCCTTTAGGAACCTTTGCATTCTGATATATATATTTTTTATCCGTTAACCAAATGCTACCCTTATGCTATATTCCATTGTTTTCAGCAAAGAGGTTTTCAAGAGCTGGATCCTAATAGATCACCCCCAAAGATGTTGGCATGTTTTACCACCCTTTTCGTTTAAGGAAATGAAAGTAGTGTTTCTTGAGTTGGTGCTGCAAACACCCCAAAGGAACTTAATTACTATATTGGCTATCTTGTTCTCCAACCAGGACTGTAGGGCATAAAGGAACTCCTGCTTTGCAAAGTGCAACGTAGTGCTTTGAGGTCATTTCAAGTTAAAGTTGTCTGATGCTTCTTCATTAGGTTAAAAAGGGTTTAATTTTCCTTATTTGGTATGTCTCAGTACTAATTCTATGAATTTTCCATCCTAGCAGTGTATGCATCTTGTAGGTGTACCAACACTTGTCCCATGTTGCTGTTCTTTACCTTTGCTTTGCTTTCTATTCCTTTTATTTTTTGATATATATTCCTCCCTTTTTTTACTCCTTGAATCACAATTAGTACCTTAGGTGGATCACATGGAAGAGGAACCTCTCATGTTAAAAGTAAGAAGTACATTGCTCTTGAGTACTTCGTATGGATCATGACTGGTCTGTGGACAACACATGAGGCCCATCTCAAATTGTTTGCCACAGGCTGTGTAACATGTGTTTTCTGGATGCCTTAGAAAGAACCTAAGATCTGTTTTGCAAAATAAGCAAAATTGTAGAATTATTAAGGATTACAGTAGAAGTAGTGTTCCTCGTAACAAAACGCTTCTCGCTTCTTCGTTGCAACTCAAAAGTATGTGGAATTATCTTCTACTCTTATTTATTAACACTAAAAATTAGTAAGGAGAATACTTTGCTGTATACATTGACCCATAACTTTACCCTATCAAGTAGGAATTAATGTATATAAAATGTTCACATTAGTTCTCTTATATAATTGTTTTCAGTATATTGTCCACACGACACAACTTTCTGGATCCATAACTTCCAGGGAAAAGAAAATGTGAGTCAACATTACAGCCTTGTAACCATCAACACCTAGAAAAACTTGCACGACATGTATATCACATAATCCATCAAAATTCAACTATAAGTAGTTTAGTTGATCGGAATCTGTGGTTACAAGATCAGTAATTGGAGTTCGAATCTCATAAGTAGGAGGATGAGGAGGCACTTGTGTTGGGCCAATGGAGGATGAGGAGGCACCTGTGTTGGGCCAATGGAGGATGAGGCGGCGGTTCTACCTGATCGGTGGTGGATGGAGGCACACAGCGGCAAGGAGGCAAGAGTCATGAAGGGCATAGACAAGAGGGCACAGGCAGGAGGCACAGACACACTTTTCGCGAGAGACCAGAGGAACAGAGGGCAGCGGCGAGGAGGCACAGAGGAAGGATGTTTGGACGTAGCGGTGAGAGACTAGAGGAATAGAGGGCAGCGGCAAGTGACCATAGGCACAGATGCACTTTTCGCGAGAGACTAGAGTAAGAGATGAGAGCAAGAGATGAGAGGGAGAGAAGAGGCAATGGGACGAAAAGGAGCAACTTGGCCGCGAGTCGAAATTTTAGGGCAGATATAGCGAGGACAAATACCGAGGATATGACCTCACTATTTCCTCGTTAATTATATATCGAGGACATAGTGAGGATATTTCCACGATAAATCCTCATAATATTATTGCGAGGACATATCCTCGCTATATCCACGTTATTTTCCATCAGTATAATTTTACGAGGACAAATCCTCACTATTTCCTTGCTAGAGGTCCTCGCTAATTCAAGAAATTGTAGTAGTGTGCTACTCGACTGACTAGTTTGTTATCTTGCCTTTCAAAGCATCACCAACAGCATCTTCGTTGGCGGTTTCGTCTATCCTCCTTTCGAACTGTCACCGATAGCTTCTCGGTTGGCAAGTTCGTCTATCCTCCTTCCAAACCGTCACTGACTGGTTCTCAGTTTACAAGTTCGTTTATCCTGCCTTTCAAACCGTCACCGACAGCTTCTCAGTTGGAGTGTTCATCTATCCTCCTTTCGAACCAGTACCGACTGCTTCATGGTTGACTAGTTCGTTTATCCTGCCTTTCGAATCGTCACCGATAGCACCTCAGTTAACGTGTTAGTCTATCCTGCTTTCGAACCGTCACCAATCGCTTCTTGGTTGGCGTTTTTGGTCTATCTCGCTTTTCGAATCATCATCGACTACTTCTCAGTTGACTAGTTTGTCTATCCTACTTTCTGAATAGTCACTGACTGCTTCTCGGTTGACTAGTTCGTTATCCTGCCTTTCGAACCGTAACCATCAGTATCTCGGTTGGTGTGTTGGTCAATCTTGCTCTTCGAACCGTCATTGACTACTTCTTGGTTGACTAGTTCGTTTATCTTACATTTCAAACCGTCATCGACAGCTTCTCGATTGACTAGTTTGTTATCCTACCTTTCGAACCGTAACTGACAGCATCTCGGTTGGCGTGTTCGTCTATCCTCCTTCTGAACAGTCACCGACTGCTTCTCGGTTGATTGGTTCGTTATCCTGCCTTTCGAACCATGACTGACTGCATCTCGATTGGCTTTTTCATCTATCCTGCTTTCGAGCCGTCATTGACAGCTTCTCGGTTGACTAGTTCGTTATCCTACCTTTCGAACCATCACTGACAGCATATCGGTTGGCGTGTTTGTCTATCCTGCTTTCCGATCTATCACCGACTGCTTCTCGGTTGACTAGTTCGTTTATCCACTTTTTGAACCGTCATCGATAGCATATCAGTTGGTGTGTTCATTTATCCTACTTTCTGAACCGTCATCAATTACTTCCCGGTTGACTAGTTCGTTATCCTACTTTCTGAACTGCCACCGATTGCTTCTCGGTTGACAAGTTCGTTATCTTGCCTTTCGAACCATCACCAACAGCATCTCTGTTGGAGTGTTCGTCTATCCTCCTTCCGAACCATTACAGATTGCTTCTCGATTGACTGGTTCGTTATCCTGCCTTTCAAATCATCATCGACAACATCTTGGTTGGCGTGTTCATCTATCCTACTTTCCAAACTGTCACTGACTGCTTCTCGGTTGACTAGTTCATTTTTCCTTTTTTCGAACCATCATTGACAGCATCTCGGTTGGCGTGTTTGTTTGTCCTGCTTTCCAGACCATCACTGGTGGCTTCTCGGTTGACTAGTTCGTTTATCCTCTTTTCGAACCGTCACCGACAGCATCTCAGTTGCCATGTTCGTAAATCCTGCTTTCCAAACCATCACCGACTGCATCTCGGTTGACTAGTTCGCTCATCCTGCCTTTCAGACTATCATCGATCACTTCTAAGTTGACATGTTAGTCTATCCTGCTTTCTGAACCGTCACCGACAACATCTCGGTTAGCATGTTTGCCTATCCTCCTTTCAAACCATCACCAACCGCTTTTCGGTTGACGTGTTTGTCGATCCTCCTTCCGAACTGTCACTGATTGCTTCATGGTTGACCAGCTCGTCTATCCTGCTTTCCAAACTATCACTGACTGCTTCTTGGTTGACTAGGTCGTTATCCTGCCTTTTGAACCGTCACCAACAACATCTCAATTGCCATGTTCGTCTATCCAACTTTTTAAACCATCATCGACAGCTTCACGGTTGGTGTGTTCGTCTATCCTCCTCCCGAACCATCACTGACTGCTTCTCGGTTGACTAGTTTATTATCCTGCCTTTCGAAGAATCACCGACAGCATCTCGGTTGGCGGTTTCGCCTATCCTCCTTCCGAACCATCACCGACAGCTTCTTGGTTGGCATGTTCGTCTATCCTCCCTCTGAACAGTCATTGACTGCTTCTTGGTTGACAAGTGTGTTTATCCTGCCTTTCAAACCGTCATCGACAGCTTCTTGGTTGGCGTGTTCGTCTATCCTCCTTCTGAACCGTCACCGACTGCTTCATGGTTGACTAGTTCATTTATCCTACCTTTCGAACCGTCACCGATAGCATCTCGGTTGACGTGTTCCTCTATCCTCCACTCAAACCGTCACTAATAGCTTCTCGGTTGGCGTGTTAGTCTATCTTGCTTTTTGAATTGTCACCGATTGTTTCTCGGTTGACTAGTTCGTCTATGTTGCTTTCCGAACCGTCATCGACTCCTTCTCGGTTGAATAGTTTGTTATCCTGCCTTTCGAACCATCACCGACAACATCTTGGTTGGCGTGTTGGTCTATCTTGCTTTCCGAATCGTCACTGACTGCTTTTCAATTGACTAGTTTGTCTATCTTGCTTTCCAAACTGTCACCAACTGCTTCTCGGTTGACTAGTTTGTTATCCTGCCTTTCGAACCGTCATCGACATCATATCGGTTGGCGTGTTCATCTATCCTCCTTCCGAACCATCACCGACTACTTCTCGGTGGACTGGTTCGTTATCCTGCCTTCTGAGCTGTTGTGCCGAGTGGTGAAGAGAAAACAGAGAACACGAACGATGCTCACATCCCAAGCATCCAAACCCTCCCCCACAGACGAACCTCACATGAAACCCTAGACATGGAGAGAAGTGGGAGGAGTTCTCTCTACACATATGGAGACAAAATAGGGCTACATTATGCCAAAGAGGTTACATACTCTGTGTCTTAGCCTTCTTAAATACTAGGGCACCTAACTGGTCAAATGACCAAACTAACTCTAAACAAAGATATAATTCAAGACATATTTACAACAATCTCTACCTTGTCTTGAATTACAAACTCTCCAAATCAAAAAACAAAATGACCCACAAAGAGTCAACAAATTCAAATGGCGATGAGCAACCTCAAGC
>JAMKQA010014511.1:0-16676 GCA_024699735.1 Posidonia australis
TCTTTGGCTTTCTTCCTTGATGTACTAGGAAGGCACAACTATGTTTTCAACTATTTTCATGCATTTTAGATTGCATTAGGCATATAGCAAAGCAAGGACGATAAATCGCTCAAGATATTAGATCTTTGATCGTATTGTGCAATATTCTGGCATCAACACTTGACCCGGCATGAGAGCAATATTTCTGAGCATTAGGACACACCCTTACACATCATGCACCCATACTTTAGACACCACACGCATAAGCATGGCATGGCATATCGCCTTTGGGCGTACAGCAAAGGCTGAAAAGCCGACATTTAATAAGCAATTGAGAAACCAATAGAAGACTGATTTATCGGGCGTACGAGAGTGCCTAACACCTTCCTCGTGCGTAACAGGGATCCTTACTCACATTTCTGGTTTACGAAGACCTTTTCCCTTGTTTTTGCATGATTTTCATGTTTTATATGGTTTTCCTCGTCTTCCATTTTAATAGACTAGCTGGCGACTCCTGCATTTGCATATTATTTTATTTTTTGCTGTGACTTTGCCGACTTTGGCATATATATATTTTTGCCATTCTCACTGGCATGGTTACACACAATTTATACATATTTACACCCAAAGTTCAAGACCCTAAAAAGCTCATATCTTTCTTCTCCCAGTTGGTTTACGAAAGCTAGACCTTCTTGATTCCTCCAAGTCAACTCTAGTCCGCCTTTGCTCCCAATGTAACCTTTGCAGTCCCTCCCATACGTAGTGGTTGAAATCGCTCTAAGAACTAAATAGAGGGTCATCAGTCCAAAAAGTATCTCTCTCCTCATTCTCATTAAGGGGTGACAGCACTAATAATGTAACATCTATGTCCTAATTGACCCAGTCGTGTATTGGTATAATAGATCAACAAATCAGTTATCCAAAATAATGTAAATTATGTGTTGTAATCTAGATAATTTGAGAAATTAATATTGATCTATGTTGTACTTCGTCTTTTACATTAGTGTTTATCTCAGGTAATTTCCTCACTATGTGGTATTTTGGAGTTTCGTAACCCACGTGTGTGTGTGACTATGTCGGATTAGAACAAAATAAAAACCAAAACAACATAGTGTAGGACAATTGGCACCACCATTCACTGTGCACACCATGCCGCCTCAGCTTTCCACCATGCCATATTGTCAATTCGCCAAGATTTTCAGCAACTATCAGTGGCGAGCGACGACAATCGGGTGGCTGCTTAAAAGGAGAAGAGAGGATGGCATCGGCAATAGGCTAGAAGGAGAGAGAGCCGGAGGGGAAAAACCAGAGAAAGAGAAGAGGGGGAGAGGGGCGAAAGAGAAGAGAGGTGGCTACCAAGGAAAGGAAACTCACACGGAGGCCGTGGGAGTCTAGAAGCTCGGCAGAGGAGGTGGAGAGACCACTGGAGGGGAAGAGGAATCGTCGGAAACCTTGTTTGGGTACACATCCTGCCCCAACTCCCTTTCCATTGTTTTAAGCCCAATTTCTTGATAAATGATGCAAATCTAGTTTAAATCCATGAAAATGAGTAGTAAAGCTTAGATCCAAGAGTTTTTGATGAATTCATGAATTTCCCATAATTTATCAATAATTTTGGTGAATTTTTCATGAAATTGTCATACATGTGCTACAATAATATTGAATGAGTTTATCGACTTTTGATTTTGATATCTCAGGCTATGCTTAATGGTTTTTAATGAAACTTATCCCAAATGGTAGTAGACTTGGAATGCTTCATTTTTAGTCTTGTTGCATGATTTGTGGAGCATTAGAAATGGGTCCACTTAAGGCTCCCATTCCGACGATTTTAGTTTAGGCTAGACGATTATTTTTCTGACAGTCGCCTAGTTCGACATACCAATTGGATTTGGTATATCGAAACAGGGGATTTTGGCATACCAAGCCTTGTTCAATCTGCCAAATCAGGTCCCAGGACCATTAATCTTTGAATTTTAAAGTTGAATCTTAATGGTTTAATGATTATGATTTATTAAGCTCGTTTTTTATGGAAATCCTTGTGCTTTAAATCATGATTTGTGGGAAATGATTATTATATTGGAAAGTATTTCAAAAGTGATTTAAAAAGAAACTTGCATGTTTAAAAGGGATTTCCATGTTTTTTCCCGAATCCACGTAGCGGTAAGGTAGTGATCAATCAGGGTATAAGGCCTAGTGAGATCGGTTACTAGTCCAAAGGTGTAGTTACCGAGGTTGGGGCCTGGGTGAAAGAGACTAGGTTACCCTGTGGTGTTGGATGGGCCTAGGAATGAAGACCTAGGTGTCCAAACACCACTTGGGGCATTAGAGAATGCATTCCCGTACTTATAAGGAAATAAATGTGATAAAGTGAGGCCCATTGGCTGGGGCGGTCGTACCCTCAGCACGGTAGGGTGGTGGCGTATGCCTCGTACTAGTTAAAAGAACATGAGACAAACTATCCTACCCATGACTTAGAGATGGCAGCGGTTGTGTTCGTTATAAAGATTTGAAGGCATTATTTGTACGGCAAATAGTTTGAGATATATACAGATCACAAGAGTCTGAAGTACATCTTCACTCAGAAAGATCTAAACCTGAGACAAAGACACTAGGTGGGGTACTTCAAGGATTATAACTTCAGCCTATCGTACCACCCAGGAAATGTGAAAGTGCTTGTAGATGCTCTGAGCAGACGCACTCATGTTATGGCTAGCTTGATGATCCATGAATGGAAATTGCTAGAGGGACTAGTGGAGTACAAACTTCGGAGACAGTCTTAGTGAGCTACTAGAGTTTTGTTGGCAAATTTGTCTATTCGCTTGAGGATGATCGAGGCGATTATTGCCACTCAACAGTATGATTCCTTTGTACTAGATATCTGGAGGAAACTAGAAGTTGGGAATGCCAATAACTTTTCTATTGGGGTAGACGGTGGGTTGAGGTACGACCTGAGTTTGTATGTGCCTTAAGTGGAAGAAATCAAGAACAATCAGCTTGATGAAGCTCACCGCCTTAGATATACTATCCATCCATGAAGCACCAAGATATATGAGGACCTAAAAAGGAATTTCTTGATGGCCTAGGATGAAGAGGGAAATTGCTGGGTATGTGGCAAAGTGTGCAACCTACCAAATAGTGAAGATAAAGCACCAGAAGCCTGGAGAGACTTTGCATCCTTTGGACGTACCAATTTGGAAATGAGAGAATCTGTCAATAGATTTCATGACGGGTTTGCCGAGGATCCAAAGAAAGAATGACACAATTTGGGTGATTGTGGACTGCCTCACAAAATCGACACAATTCTTGCCAATTAGGGTAAACCTTCCCTTGGCACGGCTAGTAGAGTTGTTTGAGGCAGAGATTGTTAGATTGCATGGTGCTCCAGTGTCGATAGTGACTGACAGAGACATGAGGTTCATGTCGAGGTTCTGGGGCGTTGTAGGAGGTGTTTGGTACTATTTTGAGTCTCAGTACGGCTTTTCACCCCTAGACGAATGGGCAAACAAAGAGGACCATCCAGACACTAGAGGACATACTGAGGGCCTGCACCTTGGACTTTGGTAGTAGCTAGGAGGATCATTTGCCTCTAATCAAGTTTGCATATAATAGCAGTTATATGATGTCCTGTACCTGGGTGCACTACCTAAAGCATAGTATCACAAGCAAGAACACTAATTACAGTATTAATCAAACAGTTGTAATTAACTAAGGTTCAACTCCAAGAACAATGTGCGGCTAGTAGCTCCTACTAGGGCACCAGGACTACACTGCACCACCACTTGAACCTGAAAACCAACCAAAGCACGCGTGAGTGACATCAAAGTCACCTAGTACGCGCCCCATACAGAAAACCATGGCAAAATAGTGGAAAACACGAACCTAGAATATTACAAACATGGTTTTCGAAATTCATTTTAAGACATCATTTCCTTTTTAAAACATTTGGAATCTCAATCCAAAACATGCCTTTTTCAAAAGCTCATCTTCTCTTTTCTTTTCAATTCATGCATCTCTAAATCATTTTTATGCATTTTGAGAAATCCACATTCTCGACCAGATCAAGTCTAAAACACAAGGCCTCACAAGGCTCAAAGCAAAACCACAAACATTCGCTGGTAATTGGTTAAAACACTATTCTCATCCATTGCTAGAATTTTAAGACAAAACACAAGTCTAATCATAGCCAAAATGACACATTTAGTTTCCACTTTTCCTATTGGTGTTACCTTGATCAAAGGTAACCAGGCACACAAGCAATAGGTGAGGACACCATTTTTCTTACCTCCCTGCACTATCGTGGTGAAGTTCCCCATGCGGGAGGACATCGGCTTAGCCAACCGGCCTCAATTTCATTTCATATGCAAGGAGATACGTCTTTTCTTGACGTCCCATCGGTGACCTAAACACCTAGTTCATATACTAGGCTCAGCCTACACCATCTCAAACTTGGTGACCAGGGTCGTATCTGACAATTGATACCTTATCAATTTTTCGACACCAACCCCTCATGGTCATACATTGGCAACCACGGTCGTATCTAAAAATTGCTTTATTTGGAGTATCATTCTCCTACCACATTGCCGACACCAACCCCTCTTGGTTCCACAAGACATTATTATTTTATTTTCAAAACTCTTGGGTTTTCTTTTAAAAAACATTACACATTCTCTTTTCTTTGTAGGGGATCATGCAAACATGACTCCTCATCTAGGTCCCAGGTTCCAAATCATTTAAAACCATACATTCATAACCATAATTGGTTCTCATGCCTAAAAACCACACTAAACCAATCATTTATCAATTTCCATCCATCTTTAAGAGCTCAAGGCCAAATCCACATTCAATTTCATTCATTAAATTCTATATTCCTCCATGTCATCTACATGGGGAAAGCTTCATTAATACATGCTTACTATCCATTCAAAACCATTTACTTTCATTTTTTCAAAATCTTTATTTCACATGGGCCAAGGGTCTGGTTTGGCAAACCGAACCAGATCGGTATACCGAACTGGGCAGCAAACACCCAGAACGGTTGACCAAATTGGGGATCAATCGTCCAAAAATCTTTGCTTCAGTCGATTGAATACCTTCGATCGACCGAAATCCCTTCGGTCGATCAAAATCCCTTGAAACGGAAGACCAGATAATTTTGGTCTACCGAAATAGGGTTTCTGGTCAAATACT
Source organism: Posidonia australis (assembly GCA_024699735.1). NCBI lineage: Eukaryota > Viridiplantae > Streptophyta > Magnoliopsida > Alismatales > Posidoniaceae > Posidonia > Posidonia australis. The sequence continues at coordinate 5,167 of JAMKQA010014511.1, forward strand.
GAAGGAAAAATAGTATACCGAATCAAAATCAGCATACCAAACTTCCCGTTCTCAGTAAACTTCCCTTGCACCAAACACAATAGTTCACCTGAATTGGGACCTTCTACGGACCCAACAAACACACCACAAAAATCACAAATAAAACATGGGGTGTAGACCTCCAAGTCTACTTCAAAACCCCTCAATCCATTCATAAATCCATTTAGCATGCATCTCAAAATAAAATCTTAAAGACGAGGACCTCATTTCATAAAACTATAGCATGCTTTGCATTCTCTACCAAAAACCATGAAAATTCATACAACCTAGCATGATATCTAGTCATACATGTCATTCAACACATTTCCACCATTCCTACTATTTTTTCATGATTTATCATGCATTTTTGCCATTTTTATGCCCTTAAGCCATTTACCCAAAACAAAGGAAAAGGAGGAAAGGCGAAGGTTGCGTACCTTGCTCGGCCTTCCAGCGACCCTCCCACACTCTAGCGAGCTTCTGCATGCCCCGATGAAGCCTCTTCTGCCGGCGATCCATGCGCACGAGGTCCTCTCCTCTGGCTATGTGCACCACTCCTGCTCTCTCACTCTCTTTCAGCTTGCCTCCCCTCCACTTCCTCCTCCCTCTTTATCTCCTCCTCCCTGCATCACGCCGACCACCAACCCCATCACCCTTGCATCGAAAGGGATGGGATGGCAAAGGCAAGTTGTGGAGGCACGGGTGGTGGAGGGAGGAAAGAAAGAAAGAAGAACAAGACAGGGGCTTGTAAGGGGAAGAGAGAGAAAGGAAAGAAAGAAAAGGAAAAAAAACGGGCACTCAAACCGAGGCAACTGTGCATCCTTTGACCGAACCCTACATTGGTCCCACAACACAAATACGTGCATAGAAAGCCAACAAACCACCTCACATACAAAGAACAACAGATTATTCATTAATAAACCATTAATACAATATCACCATTAATTACATGATTTACAATTAAAAATAGATAATCAAGCCCAAGTGTCACAAGTTACCACACTTGTATTGGGATGGCACCATATGAGGCACCGTATGGCAGACCTTGTAGAACACCCACTTGCTAGAGTGAGGTGGGTGAAAGACAATTGCATGGGCCCGAGATCGTACAATAGTATAAGGGCAAGGTGGACTTGATTAGGAAGAGGTTGTTATCTGCCCAAAGTCGGCAGAAGAGTTATGCAGATAGGAAGCAAAGATCTCTAGAATTCGAGGTGAGAGACTTCGTTTTCTTGAAGGTGTCACCAACCAAGGGAGTAATGCGGTTTGAGAAAAGAGGCAAGCTGAAACCCAAGTATATCAAATCGTATCAAATTACCAAGAGAGTTGGTGAAGTGGCATACAGATTAGATCTACCTCCCGAGCTAGCCAGTGTACACAGCACCTTCCATGTGTCCATGTTGAGGAAGTGCTTGGCTGATGCATCCCAGGTGATACCAGTGTAGCCAGAGGAGTTGCAGGAGGACCTGTCTATAATCGAGAATGTAGTATAGATACTGGACAAGAATGAGCAAGTCCTTAGGAATAGAGTGATCCCATTGGTGTTGGTTCAGTGGCAATACCATGGTATAGAGGAGGCTACCTGGGAGCACGAGGTGGACATCCAGAGATGGTACCCCTACATGTTTTACCAGAGCTAAATTTCAAGGACAAAATTCTTGTAAGGGTGTAGGATGTAACATCTAGGCCTAATTATCTATTTTTGTTGTAAACCATGTAATTAATTGTAATATTTGAATATGGTTTACTAATGGATAGTTTGATTTGTTTTGGGTGGTTGTTGTGGTGTCCCTCTCTCAGTAGCTTGTGGGGTTGTTTCCCCTAGTTGTGTAACTTTGGTGTTGTGCCTGAGTGTGTGGGACCTGGATTGGACCCCAGTCAGCCCAAGCACAATGCCCCTTCACAAGCCCTCATCATCTTCCTCTTTTTCTTTCCTCTCTTCATCACCCATGCCTTCATTGTGACCCCGTGCTTGTCTCGTCTACTCTACTGTCATCTCAAGTGGAGGAGGGCCAGCAGGATTCGAGGAGGTGGAGGATATAAATGGGAGGGGAGAATGAGGAAGAGAGGGTCGTGGCAAGCGAGAGTAAGGGGAGCAGTGCCTGTGTGCCGGAGGATAGGAGCCTCGTGTGCACAATCCACCGGTGGGAGAGACTTTGTTGGAGACAGGAAGAGGCTCGTCGGGGTGCGAGTAGGTCGTCGGAGTGCCGAGCAAGGTACGCGACCTCCCCTTTCCTCCTTCTCTACTCATTTTGCATAAATGGTTTAATGGCATGAAAATGGTAAAAATGCATGTTAAATAATGGAAAATTGGTAGAAACGATGGGAATGTGATGAATAGCATGAATGTGTAGAGATCCTATGGTTAGGAAGAATTTTATGGATTTTTATGAATGATATGCCATGTTATGTGTTTTGTGCTCTTGTTGGTTTTGATTTTATTCCAAGAGCTATGATGAATGGATTTGAATGATGTTTTTCCCAAATGGTGGGAGACTTAGAGCCCTACATTTGGTGATTTTAGTGTGATTTGTGGTTGGTCAAAAATGGGTCTGTCGGAGGTCCCAATTCCGACAAACAGATGGCTAGGGCTCAGGGGAGGTTTTTCTAGAAACGGGCATTTTGGTATGTCGTATTGGGTTCAGCATACCATTTTGCTATCAGTATTCGACCAGAAACCCAAATCTGGTAGATCGAAAACATTTGGTCTTCCGTTTCCGGGAATTTTGGTCAACCGAAGGTATTTCGATCGTCTGAAGTAGGGATTTTCGGACAATCGAGTCTCGATTTCGGTCGATCGTTCTAGATGTCTGATGCCCAGTTCGGTATGTCGATCTAGTTCGGTCTGCCAAACCAAGCCCCTAGCCCATATGACTAAATGTGTATTTAAAATGAGAATAGATGGTTTTAAATGGATAATGAGCATGTATTAGTGATGTTTCCCATATTGAAGCCATGGAGGAATATAGAATTTAATTAAATGAAATTAAATGATGGTTTTACGTGATTTTGGGCATGAGACCCATTAGGAGTTGAAGTGCTTTAATGATGTTTTAACCATGTATTGATGATAGTGAATCCATGTTAATGACATGACGTAAATATGGAAATGTTTCCAAGATTAATGAGGTTTTTATACGAAAAACCCTAATGTTTAGGAATGTGAATTATGTGGTGTTCTGGATCCATGTAGTGATAGGGTAATATTGGTAGGAGATGTAGACCTTGATGAGACCGGTTAGCGCAAGTGTGGTTGTCGAGGTTCCGAATCCATGAAGTTTCATGGTTGCTGAGGTTTGGGGACAGTTGAAAGAGACCAAGTTACTCCCACTTGAGACTGTGTTGACTAGACCTGGGATTGAGAGTACTGGGTGCTGGGACACTTTTGGGGTGCCAAAAAAGGCGTATCTCCGTACATGTTAAATAAATGAGATTGAAGCTTGTTGGCAGGGGCGATTGTCCTCCCACACGGGGAAGGGTACTGTGGTAGTGCAGGTTGAAGAGATTTGTGCCTTGCCTTCTGCTTGTGGCCTGGTCGCCTCTGATCAAGGTGACACTAGTGATTTGTAATTGATATGTGTATTGTGGTTTTAGGCTAAAAATAGCTTGTGTTTGGCTTATGGATTTAGCCAACTTCCAGCCAAGATGAGTTATGGTTTTGAGCCAGTTACCAGCCAAGTGTGGATTTACTATTTTGGGTCATATATAGTTGTATTGTTTTGGACTGGGTCTGGTCGAGAATGTGATTTCTCGAAATCGAGAATGTGATTTTTCAAAATGCATAAAAGATTTCAAAATGCATTGGTTTATAAAAGAGAAAAATGTTTGAGAAAGCCATAGTCTTGGGGAAGAGATTTCAAAGGATTTCTAGTATTGGAACGAATTCCAAGTTTTCTGTGAACCAACTTTGAGTAATTAATGAAGAACCTAGTTTTGTTTTGTTTGGCCAAGATATAGTGTTTTCTCGAGGTTTTTGGTGATTTGTTGTTTTTTTTTTTTGCATGGTCGCATACTAAGTGACTTAGATGTCACTCACGCGTGTTTTGTTGTTTGTGTTTTTTGGCTTTTCAGGTGGGTAGTTGTTGGAGTGCAATCTGGGTTCCAGTGCTTGAGTTTCCAAAGCCACTAGCCACATGTCGTTCTTGGGTAGTTGTTCGACCCTTCCCAGTTATTTTAACCATTTAATTATCGTAATTGGGTTATGATGCTATTTAGGTAGTGTGCCCGAGTTAGGGGCATTACAGAGTGGTATTAAAGCCTTGGTTCACCAAGGTGCACCGACTTGGTTGGTGTCTAGCATAGTGACTTGGTGGGACTGTGCAAGTGGAATAGCTGCACCTGATTTGTTTGTTGTTTGCCTGTGTTGTGTTGATAGGAGGATGTCTCGTCGAGGTCGTATACCCAGTGAGGCCCTAGTGCGCGACTCTGAGATGGAGGAGGGCAGTGTCTAGAGGGGCATGTGAGGAGAGTTTTGTGAGATGATGCGGGGTTTTGCCCAATATCTTGGTAGCAACAGTAAGGACGAGGTGATGGGAGACCCGTGGATCAAACAGTTTCACCAGTTGGGCGTGCTGACTCTGAATGGGTGTGGTACCTTAGAGGAATGTGAGGCCTAGTTCCAGGAGGTGGAAAAGATCCTAGAGGGGATTGAAAGTCCAGCCAAGAAATGGGTCAGGATCACTGCTTTTCAGCTTAAGGGTGTTGCAGATCAATGGTGGAGGACTACACGTTGCAACAAGTTTCCAAATGTAAACCTACTGATGATATCATGGGAGGACTTGGAATGCCTCGTTTTTACTATTTTCACAGGATTTGTGGAGCATCAGAAATGAGTTCACCCAAGGCTCCCATTTTGGCAATTTCAGTTCAGGCCAGACAATTATTTTTCCGACTGTCGCCTAATTCAGCATACCGATTGGATTCAGTATGTTGAAACAGGGGATTTCGACATACTGACCCTAGTTTGGTCTACCAAATCAAGTCCCTAGACCATTAATCTCTAAATTTTAAAGTTGAATCTTAATGGTTTAATTATAATGATTTATTAAGCTTGTTTAGTGGAAACCCTTGTGCTTTAGATCATGATTTTTGGAAAAATGATTCCTATAATGGAAAGTATTTCAAAAGTGATTTAAAAAAAACTTGCATGTTTAAAAAGGATTTCCATGTTTTTTTCTAGACCCACATAGCGGTAAGGCAGTGACTAATATACGTATAAGGCCCAATGAGATCGGTTACCAGTCCGAAAGCGTAGTAGCCTAGGTTGGGGCCCAGGTGAAAGAGACTGGGTTACCCTATAAGACAGTGTTGGCTGGGCCTAGGAATGAAGACCCGGATGTCTGAACACCACTTGGGGTGTTAGAGAACACATCCCCGTGCTTATGATAAAATGAATGTGATAAAGTGAGGCCCGTTTGCTAGGGCAATCATACCCTCCACACGGGGAGGTTCACCGTGGCAGTGCAATAGGGTCGAGGTTGGTACCTCACCGACTGCTTGTGGCTAGGTCACCTTTGGCCAAGGTGGCACTACTGGTTTTGACTCGAGCTATGTATTTGGTTTTAAGCTAGGATTGACTTGAGATTTGGCCTATGATTTTAGCCAGATTCTAAATCTTATCCACCAAAGGAAGCACATAAGAGCTCTTAAAACTTCCAACAGTAATTGGCGCCCCCAGATAAATCAAAGGCCAAGATCCTTGAGAAAAACAAGTGACATGCTCAATGATACCATTTCTATTTGATGGTTGGCACCAATAATATTTGCATTTATTCCTCCCCATACGTTGACCAGATGAAAACTCATACCTCTCAATGAAGTCAATAAGTTTGCAAACAGAAACACTATCAGCCCTACAAAAAACATTGCATCATCTTCATAAAACAAATGAGAAGGACAAATCCCTTTACCAGAAGTTGCATACCGCTTGCAAAGGCCCTTATCAAATAGCATCTTAAGTCCCCTACTAAACACTTCCTATGCCAGAATAAAGAAAGTAGGAGAAAGAGGATCACCTTGTTTCAACCCTTTAGTGGCTTTAAAAATCTAGCCTACTCCTCATTAATAATAATAATAAACCATTTATTATTCAAAGATCTCCTAACCAGGTCGGCAAACCTTTCTGAAAAACCAAATTATCTAAGCACCTGTAAAAGGAACTACCATTCCATCCTGCATAAGCCTTGCACATATCCAATTTGAATACCATGTTACCCCCTCTGCATTTCTAATCAATGTCATTAATCAACTCCTGAGCCAATTGAATATGATCATAAATATCCCTTCCTTTCACAAAGCCTGCCTGCTCGTTACTGATAATCTTAGGAAGCCAAGAGACAAGCCTATTGTTCAAAATTTAAGAGCAAATCTTGAAAGGGACATTTCCAACACTGATAGGCCTAAACTGAGCAAAAGTAACTTGACTCTGAACTTTAGGAATCAAACAAATCATAGATGTTGTACTACTCTTGTGCAACTTCCCTCCCACAAAAAAGAATTTCACCAAATCACAAATATTGTCCTTGATAATATCCCAAGTTGCAACATAAAAAGATAGAGGAAAGCCATCTGAACTTGCAACAGCACCCACAAACATAGAATGAATAGTGTCAAAGATTTCCTCCAACCCAGGAACTTTAGTTAGAGTTAAGCAAACCTCCTCAGATAGTACGTTGGGAATAGAATCTAGGAGGGAAACATCCACATCGCATCCTTCAAAGGAGAACAAATTATTAAAAAAGCCAACCCCCACAACCTAGATTTGTTGAGTCTACTGCACCCATATACCTCTGTCATCTTAAATAGAATGGATAGACACCTGATGCCTACACTATTTAACAAAATTATGAAAGAAGGCTTAATTTTTATCTCCCACCTATAACCACCTGCACCATGCTTTTTGGGACCAAAACATCTCCTCAGGTTTCAAAGCCACGTCCAACTATTGTTGAGCCAAACGAACCTGATGCATGTTATCAATACTAGCCTCCTCATCCAAAACACCCTAAGCTGCATTCAATCTATCTTCAGCCATCCTAACCTGATCAAAAATATTCCCAAAATTATTTTTGTTCCAACTCTTCAAGGCCTACCTAAGGTGAGTAATTTTAAGAAACCAACATAGAGACATGTCGCCATTATTCTCCACAGGAAGACCCCAAGACTGACTAATGATCTGAATACAAGTAGCATTCTCCAGCCAAACGTTAAGAAATTTAAAAGGATAAGGACCAAAACCTGACAATTTAGTGAGGTCCACCAGCAAAGGAGCATGGTCGGAATGAATCCTTGGCATATTGGTAACCTTGATCTAGAAGTTCTGACATTGAACATTCATGAGGCACTTGTCCAACCTCACTAGTATCCTATTATTCCCAACTTGATTATTGCACCACGTGGAAAGAGACCCATTATAAACAGCAACCTCAAGCATGCACGAAGACAAACAATCTCTAAACGCATTCATATATGCTTGATGGGGAGGCCGACCACCCTTCTTCTCAAAAGTATACAAAATAGAATTAAAATCACCAACCACACACCAAGGCCCCTAAAAATCCTCTTGAGGAAGAGAACACAAGTAATCCCAAAGGCCTTTACGTTGCTCCCCATCACAACTTGCATACACAATAGTAGCATAAACCATACCACCAATATCATTATCAAAGAGAGAAATTGTAAGAGCTTGCTCACTAAAAGAGATAGCCTGCATCTGAACAGTAGCCTTTGCAAAAAAAAACCCAGATTATAGCAAGACCAAAATTATTATATAAAAAATTATCAAAACCTAACACCCCTCTTGAGACCTTCACCATTACTAACATCAACTATTGGTTCAAGAACGACAACAACATGAGGCTTGTGGATTTTAACCAGACATTTCAATCTTCTCACAGTAGGCCGTTTGCTTACTCCTCAAGCATTCCATTTAATCTTCTTCATTGGACAAAACAGAGAAATTATTGCATCTACTAGGAAAGGACTTACTTCTAGTGACAAGACTAGAAGAATTCCTCTTGGCTTGCTCCTTACAAGTGCTAGATGTATCACTGGTATGCCCCATATCAACCTTCTTAGGCCTTCCCCTCCGACGCTTCACAACCACCACCTCCTCCTCAAAGCCATTGATATCACCCGAAGTACGCTTAGAAAGAGAGACCTCCTAATGAACAATACCCTCTACAGTAGCTTGCCTTATCCTTCTGCTGTCATCAACAACGCCTGCAACCTCAGCCGACATGGCAACATTAGAAACCTTCTTAGGCACCTCGAACAACTGCATGTCATCCCTCCTGGCATTTTCCATGGCAACGTCCTCATTCTCTAATGTGGCTGCATACTAATCGTAAGAAGACCTGGCATCATCTTCCTCCTCATGGAATACAGTCCTCAACATCTCATGCACCTCCAAATCTTCATCCTAAGAAAATTAAGGTCATTCCATTACTATTAAATCCCTTTTAAGTGTTTCAAAAACCTTGGAAATTTGCACCTTAGCATCACCAGAGATTATTAGCACACAAGCGTTAAAAGCCTACCAGTAGCTCTCCACATCTTTTTGGGTTTACCTCTTTCCACCTCCCGATCAGCCTATCCATAAGCAAAATCTCTACTTTGGTTAGGTCTCTGATTATTCACCACCACACATTGATGATCAAGCACCCTCTTGTTAGGATTCCTACCGCATGAATTTTCCAAATGTTTCCTCTTCCTACACAGGGTGCAATATAATAGTCGGTTATCAAACATAACCAGCTGGAACCCGTCGGCCTTCTCCGTGCCCACATGCACCTCAGTCAGACAATCCTTAGCCAAATCCATCTTCCCACAAAACCATGCACAAACTGTCGTAGACTTAGATGGGGTAGTTGAAGTAGTGCATAGCAATTGACCAAATATCTTAGAAATAGATTTAATGAAGCCTAGTTTATAATAGCATTGTGTAAGCGCTGGCAAGGAAATCCACACTAGAGCAAGGTTGTTCTCAATACCTGGAGGCAACCATGAAGTCCACCTGAAGACCTTCAACATCTGGCCTTTCATGATCCAATTATCCCTAGTGTAAATCTAGAGAAAATCCGCCTTGGAAGAGAACCTCACAAGCAAATGATGACGATCAATAACGACGACATCAACAACACCCCTCACACCCCTACCAGAGATAGCTTGTTGCACCTCCATTGTTGGAAGATAATAAGAAAAGAACTTAAAGATCAAAGCCGTCTTGTAAGGAATTGAAAGTTTTGCAACCTCCATATTGGATAAAATTATCATCGGCCTGCCGAACTTAGTCGATGGTTCTTGAACCAGAATATCATCTTCCATCGGCAGACATCGAAGAATATCCACAAAAGAATGCCCCTCCACTTGAAAAAAAGCCCCTTGGATCCCCCATTACGAGGAAAGCCACATATACCACCAGAATACCAACTACAATTCCAGTCGCAACCCCAAAAATAAGATCGTTGCAAGAACTCATACTAGAGAACCCAAGAACCGAAGAGAAGGAAATACCAAAGAATCAGCCCTAAAAACCTTCAAAACACCACATAGAGGATCAGAAGAAAAAACACCAATCTACCCCCTAGGCTTAGATCATCAGATGAAACCCACTACCTGAACCCTAGTGCTGCAAAACAATAGTCCAGAGTTCGCCGAACCCTCACCAACACTAAAGCCCACCTACAACCAAATCCCAACCACCAACTCCATGACGAAGAGACAACAGGGACCAAGAGAATACCAATCACAATCCCCTTAGGGATATCGTCGACACGACATCACCGAAGAAGACCCACTCGATGGAACCCTAGTTCTCCCTTTCTTATCGATTTCAATCAGCAGATCACTCCTCTAGTATCTTTTCCATTTGTGCAGGTTCCCTTTTGTTTTTGAGCCTATTAGGAAATAGGGCAATGGGTTTCTGTATATAAGCTCAACAGATGATTCATTAAAGGGCCCAACATGTTTATTAGGTCCTTCAGAATTCTCAAGCTCCTCAAACTGGCCTAAGTGGGATTGAACTGGGGTAGTCGAGTCAAAAGGTGAGTCCTTCTGAATCCTAACAGCATAATTAGGCATGACAACATGGTTGTCTACCTATTTTCTAGATCTTAATGCAACAACTGCTTTAACCTGGTTGAACTACTCTTCTTGAATCACCTAAACCTACCCTTGATTTGGATTTTGGACTTGACCTTTAGGATTTGGTACAAGTTGACTAAGGAAGGTTCCTTTCTCTCTCCCTCCTACCCACGTGACTAGCTGACTTAACTGCATCTCGACTCAAGATATGACTTGCAGATTAGCAACTATGTTGGTGTTCTTTTGACTGTTGGCATCGAGATGGTCCTCCACACCTTTCTCCAAGGTGCTCAATCTCCTCTCATTCTCATTAAATCCTAGAGGTGGATTGGGTTGTGATCCTACATTAAAGATCTATTGGAAAATTTGACTAGGCCTAAAATGATCTGAGTATTATTGTTGGCCATGGAAGAAAGTAAAATTATTACTTTCATGATGAGGTTGTTGGATCCAAGAAACATTACGATGATTCTTTCATCCTAGATTATATGTTGGGGCATAAGGGTCATTTTAAGGCTTAACAAAGGTTACATTTAGTTGTCCAGACCCAAAATTGGGTTGACCCCCTACTGAAAGACATTATTCCATCACATGACCCACCATGTGACAACCATTACACCAAGGAATCTAGTCGAACACTTAGTTCACTTGACCTTTCTCCTTCATCTCAAGAGCTTCTAACCTACAAGCTAGTGTGTTGAATTTGGCTTCAGTGGCTATAGAAGACTCTATTGAGTGAATACCACCTTTAAAGGGTGTGGGTTTATCAACTATTTGATCATTTGTACTCTTCCACTGCATTGTTTTCTCAACTAATTCTCCTAGGAATTCCTATGCTTCATCCTCATTCTTCTTGATGAATGCTCCCTAACACATAGACTCAAGCATAGTTCTAGTTGAAATATTTAAACCCTCAAAAATTGTTTGGCATAGTCTCCACGTTTCTATACCATGGTGCAAACACTGGGTTAAGAGATCTTTAAATCTATCAAGATATTTTTAGAAAGATTCACTAATTTTTTATTAAGATGAATTAATTTCATTTCTAAATTTGATGATCTTGTGAATAGGATAGTGTTTTTTTAGGAAAACAGTGCAAAATTGGACTCAATTGGTGATTGAATTAGTTGGTAAAACTTTAAAGTTGTAACACCCCAGTGCTACACAACAGTACAAGAACTACCCCAGTATAGCTACAAAAATTAAATAGCAGCATAAAATAAATTAGAGCTACACACCCAAACCTGTGTGAGGCAAACGTGGCTCGAAAAGATGCACCAGACTAGAACTGCTCCTACACCTTAGCACCTAAAACAAGGGGACAAGAAAACACACGCGTGAGTGATAGGAATGTCACCCAGTACGTGCCCCAAAAACAGCGCTAAAAGCCAAAGAAAACCATTGCTAAA
>JAMKQA010014513.1:0-13245 GCA_024699735.1 Posidonia australis
ACACGACACGACACGATAACACGATAAAATTTAGTTATAATTTTTTTTAATTATTTTGAAATATTTATGTGATTTATGGTTAATAAACATAATTTTATTTTGATACGATTAAACACGATTATTACCTGATTTAACATGATTGGAACTAATTGAATAATAGATTATTAAGCATATTATTACCAAATTGAATACAAATATATTTTATATATGTTTAAAATTATTGTATTATTAGTAATCAAGTATAATTTTTCCACAATACAAGAAATATTTGTAAAAAAAATGATAGACACGATAACACGATAAGTACACGACACGACCCAATTGACAGGTCTAGACCCATGTCAAAATACAACTTAGCTCATAATTTAACTTTTAGTTTTTGGAGGTAAGTTTACTATCAAATATTGTGCCATTTCCGTGATTGAATTTTCATAACATGGGATTTTAAAATGAAATGGTTATGTAACTTAGATTGCAATGAAAATGTAATCACATATACTCTATATTATCATAATGTAATCTACTTATAGTTGACATATTCTTAAATAAATTAAAATTTAGAAAATAAGGAGCATATAACCATATATGTTAGTTGTATATGCATATACAACCACATTGAGCTCATATATTTTTGGTTATTTAAAATATGTTTAAAGTTGTTGGAAAATATAATCATGAGGTTTTAGGTAAATGTACGGTGGAATAACATAATAGTTATAGTTTTTTTTAAATAGTAATAATATGATCTATTAATGCAAAATACTTGACTATGAGAGTATCACCATTAAGTATACAAAATAAAGTATGATTCCTTCAACAACGAAAGGAAGTCTAAAATGAAGATAGTTATTCACAAAATACAAGTAAGCAACCATGGAGATCAAAAAACTTAATTAGCTAAGCCAAAGATAGCTGCAAAGGTGGTTGGTTGTGACCCGTCAAGTAAAGTCATGTGAGGGATATCTCAGTTTTGCTTAACTTGGCTAAGAGATTGGGAGAGAGACTCCTACCTAGTTGAAAGATTGTCTATCTAAGAAGAGACCAAAAACAAAATATATTGAAATATTAAGTTAATATTTCTATCTGAATTCTGAAAGATAGCATCATTTCTATTGAGTCAAGATGCCTAAAAAATTGCCAAGACTAAAGATATCCAATCCTGGTAAGAACTGTTAAACGTAAACATATGATAATAAGAAAATATCTCAAAAATTGAGTTACATCTTGAAAGTCTATCTACATCAAATAACAAGAATTCCCATATAACTCTAGGAGCATTACAATACAATAAAATATAATGAGAAGATTCAACTAAATAATAACAGATATCACAAGACACAGATCGAGTCCATCCTCCTTTTTGTAAGTTAAGTTAGAAAGAATTTTATTATGGTAAGCTAATCAAGCAAAAATTGTGACTTTTAAAGGTACTACATTCTTCCACATGGATTTTTAAAACAAAGACCTATGTCTTCCATCATTCAGAATTGTATAGCAACTTTTAATAGAAAATAGAGAACTACAAGTAAGATACTATGAAATTTCATCTTCCCTTTCACTAAATTAGATTGAATTTAAAACTCTATAAAACTTGATAGCTTCTTATCCTGAAATTTGATCAGTATTGAAGAAATGTTGTTCAAAGTATGCCTGATCCTTAGTGAAATATGTCCCAACTAGCTTTTGTAAAGTGCATTTCCTGATCTTTGTCATAGAATAAAGATTAAGGATTAGGTATTTTAAAGGGCCATTAGATTCCTGATGATCATACCAAAATAGTATCCTCCTACCATTATTCACCTTGTATCTCAGAAAAAGGGAGATCAATGGATAATGTTGTCTGAGTTGCTGCCAAAGTGGAGAAGAGTGCCTAAATGAGCTGTTAAGCAAGGCCCCCATCCCATTATAAAAAAGATATTTGCTTTTAAAAAGGAAAGGTCATTTATGAGAAGTATTGCTATTCGAAAGTTACCAAACAAGTTTACATTTAAGAGCAGAGCAAAAACTTCTAAGATTTATGATTTCCAGTCCATTTTGATGCTTATGCTTACAAATATTATGCCATTTTATAAGTGAAATACTTGAAGGACTACAGGGGTTTGAAGTCCACAAAAACCTTCTTCTCAATCTATGTATTTCTTTTTCTACTCTAACAAGTAGGTATAACAGTAAGTAGGCAGAATTGAGAGAATTGAATTAAGTAAAGTAAGCCTCCCACCAATAGATAGATATTTTGATTTCAAGGATTCTAGCTTCCCTATGATTTTGTCAGTGACTACAGTCCAGTCATTAAGTGGCCTTCCTATAATGAAGAGGAAGACCTAAGTAGAATAAAGGAAGAGAAGATAGGATACAGCCCAGCATATTACTATATCTATTGATAATGTCTTCAGAGATACCAATCCCAGTGAAAAAGGATTTATGAAAGTTAATCTTCAGTATGGCACAAGCTTAAAAACAACAAAGGATTCTCTTAAGATTTGCTATACAACGATCTGAAGGCTCTAAAAAGATGAGAGTGTCATTAGCATACTGAATATTCATGACTTCATAGCCATTATATTGATATTTAATGCCTTCAATAAGATCATTTTGTTTGCTTAAGTGTAACATTTTATTAAGAACATGAGTAACAATGATAAACAACAAAGGAGATAAAGGATATCCTTGTCTTAGTGCATTAAAGGCACTAAAATATTCTTTAAGGGACCCATTTACCAATATAGAGAATTTAGTTAAGTAAAGACACATTTTGACCCAAGCAATCCATTTATCACCAAAGTCAAAACCTTTAAGAGAGGCTATGAGAAATTCCCATTTAATATTGTCAAAGACTTTTCAGAGTTTAACTTAAGTATTAAACCTAGCCTGTTAAAGGTGTGAAATAAGTGTAAAGTTTCCTGAGCCATGAAGAAATAGTCACCTATATTACAATATGGTAGAAAGAGACTTTGAGAGTCATCCATCAGGCTGTTAAGAATAGGGCTTAATCTTAGAGTAAGACACTTAGAGATGATTTTGTAGCTACTATTTAAGAGACTGATAAGTTTATAGTCTTGTATTCTATCTGCCCTTCTTTTTTTGGAATGAGTGTAATAAAAATTTGGTTGATACTATTTAAAAGTATCAAGACTATCTGTCTAATGGAAGTACTTAAATGGATCTACTAGATCAGGTTTGATGACATTCCAAAAGTGTTGATAAAAATATAGAGGAAACCGACCAGGACCAAGAGATTTCTCTCTTGGTAGTGAAAACACACTTTGTTAAATTTCCTCTTTCAAAAACATTATTTAAGTATGTAAGGTTGAGGAACCTTATAAGGCAATGATAGGTCCCAGTCTTATAGGGTATGCCTGGATAAAGTCTTATTAAAAAGAGAATAAAAGAAATCTGTAATAGCATTATAAATCTGAGAAGGAGATTCAGTTCAAGGATTATTAATAAGTAGAGATGAGATTGTGTTCTTCTTTCTTCTACAATTGACTATTTTATGAAAAAAGGAAGTGTTTAAGTCTCATTCCTTAAACCATTGAACTTGGGAGCGTTATTTCCAATACATTTCTTAGCCTAAAAGAATGTTAAAATGCTCCTGTCTCAAGGATTGTTTGTACTGCCAATCTTCCATGGATAGAGGGTTATATTTTGCAA
Organism: Posidonia australis; assembly: GCA_024699735.1. Taxonomy (NCBI): domain Eukaryota; kingdom Viridiplantae; phylum Streptophyta; class Magnoliopsida; order Alismatales; family Posidoniaceae; genus Posidonia; species Posidonia australis. Next base: position 3,652 of record JAMKQA010014513.1, read on the forward strand.
GGGTATCCAGCCTATGAATATCTACTTCAATGGCCTCTAGTCTAGTATTGTAATCATCTTTGTGTGAAAGAAGCCAACTCTTAATATTTCCCTTGATTACTTTTAATTTATAAGAAACTTTTTTTAATAGGGTCAGCATTAGATAGAAAATTTGTCCAAGATTGTTGAACAATATTCTCAAAACCATCAGATAGCAATCATGACTTGTAAAACCTAAAAGGGAATGGCCCCAACCCTTGAGGCCTAGTATTTAGGCATATAGGTATATAATCAGAGATAAATCTAGCCTTATAACCAATGTAGTTAGATCTTGGGAAATGAGATTCCCAACTAGCTTAAACTAGGAAACGATCAAGTTTAACCATGATGGTCTCCTCCTGAAAATTTGTCCAAGTGTAAGAGCAATTAGAAAGGGAGAAATCTATTAGACTAGACTCAATAATAAAATTGTTAAAATTAGTCATAAGTGAGGAGGAAGAAGATTTATTGGATTTTTCATGAGAAAATCTAAATCTCCTCCAACAACCTAATTATCTCCTACTAGACCATATAAGTGATAAAGCTCCTCTAGAAACTACAACTTTAAAGCATGAGTACATGGACCATATACTCTAGTGAGCCACCAAGTAAATGAATTAAATAAATTTTGAAACTCAATTGAAAGGGAGAAGGTTCCTATGTGTCTATTATTCTTAGACACCATAGAAGTATCCTAACCCATTCGGATACCTATAGCATTTCCTTGGAACGCAAGAAAATCCCAAGTATTTAGCCTACCATCTCCAATTGATCTAAGAAGAGCAGGAGAAAAATTATCAATCTTAGTTTCACTGACAATAAGAGGATCACAACTACTCTTGTGCATCATATTCCTAAGCTCCCTACATTTCTTAGTACTACATAATCCTCTAATGTTCAGGGTAAGGATAATCATTAGGGAAAATATAAAAAACGTCAAAAGATGCTTCTAACTTACTAGGAGAATTCAATGAAGAAGTAGTAGGAGATGCAATAATGAAGGCAAGATGTCTAGAATCATGAATCCTCAAACTAGAAGGGGTTAGTTGAATTTACCAGTAAAAGGGCCCTGATATGTCGTATGTAGGGATGGAAAGGGGGCACAAGTACCTATCTCATCTTCTGACTCATCATCATCAAGCTCTCCCAAAGCCGCCAGAAGCTCTTTCCTTTGGTTTGTTTTAGACTTCTTGATTTTGACCTCCTAAACACTAGCACCTTTGGCTGAGGATATAACCATAGGGGCAACATTAGGCAACTTTTCAGGAGGAAAGGAACGAGTACTAGTGACATCCCCTTGTTCAGAACTCGTATGAACAGTACTAACTAGGTTAGACACCTTAGGTGGGTTTGAGTGTAGACTAAATCCACCCTTACCCGAGTGAGAAGGGCGGGCAACTTCAGAATCTGAAGGCCAAGGGCGGTTTTGATCAGAAGGTGTAACCCCCTCAGACCCAAACCAAAAGCTAGGTAATAAACCATGGTCCACAATAGGAGAGAGGTTTTTTTAGGATGAATCTGATTGTGTCCACTAGTCGCCTTTCCTTATCAGCTTGTTCCTGAAGAACGAGTCCACTTATAGCCTAAACTCTGTCTCCAACCTCCATGGTTCCCTTTGTAGCCTTTATATTGTTTAAATATTTATTTACAAGAGTCCCTATAAGAATGGGACCCCATAGAAAATGGTCTAGGGCCCTAAGATGAACTAGAAGGAGCACAAATGTCCCAGATTCTATTGAAATGAATGGGATAAACATTTCGACTGAAAGAAAAGTATCTGATGTCAGGAAGGTCTTTACCCAAGTGAAGACAAATTTTAATCTTAACCTTGGAACTTGACCTGATCAATACCTACATCCACCTGAAGCAGCACAACAAACTCAGTAACCATGCGATGGAAAAGGTTAATGCTCCAAAGATGGTGAGGGATCCCCTCAAGTCAGGTCTAGAATCCCTCATCCCAGAGAGTATACTTAGAGTCAGTGTGGAAAGACCAAGGCAAAAAATACACAAGGGTATTAGACACAACCATGCCCAATCAACGTTGTTACTAAATGCCTACATAGGAAACTTCACAAAAAACCTATTCGAGGAGACATCAAAAACTTCCATGTCAAGAGGATGAGACCAGAAACTATCAAGATGGACCAATAGGTTCACTTTGGACAACTAGGTAGTTACTAAAGCATAGGTAGATAGATATTCTCATTGGTCATAAATGTTGTTCGAAGGAGGTACAACTATAGGAAATTGAGGTGTTTGACCTCTAAGGGGAGTTTGTCTTGCCATAAATGCCTGTCTTGTAAAGGAATAATCTCTACTTGCAGACTTGTGAAAAAGTCAACGAATGAAGACTGAGTAGTTAGGTAAATGACATTTAAAACAAGAGCCACTGAATCTACAATACCTCTTATAATGCCCCCAAAGGTTGCATTTAAAACACCTATCTCCCCAAACACAAAAGAGTTGTAACGAAGAAAAAAGTTTCTTGCAAGCCACCACCTTCCAGCCACTTGCCGAAGAAAAGGTCTCGACAGGCTGTGGGACTGAGATGGGAATCCTTATAGCATGTTCCAATGAGGGGGGAGAGGGAGAGGCCAATGGTATGAAACAGGAACTAGTGGCTGCAATTAACTCATCACTTAAGGCAGGATTCAAGTCTCTAGAAAAGGATCCAAGAGAAGAGATTAGGCAAATCTTAGTAATTAATGCCATCGTGCCTAGAGTGCTATGAATAGTGGAACTCGAGTGGCAAACTCACAGCTTTTCAGAAAAAAGGACAGAAGAAGTCTTCTATCTTCTAACAGGTAATAGTGCTGAATCGTCAGCAAAATCACAAGATTTAAATAAACATTCATTAAGCCGCCCAATTCCTTTCTTAATAATAGTTGGGAGAATCGAGGTGTCAACACCCTGCAAGCGTCAAGACTTAATTTCAAATCACCTTGAGGTTCACCCTCAACAAAATTATTTTGACGCTTCTTTAAGGGTAGATAATCCCAATCAGAAAGGGATTTATTAACTAATAAAGTAGAATGGGAGTAATTATATTTTAATGATTAATGAGCACCCATAGAAAGAAGATTAGTATCAGAAATAATACCAGGATTAGATGCCACCGGCTTTGATAATCCCACCGGAATTAATTTTTTATCCAGTTGGCAAGGAAAATTATGCTTAACGTTACTATAACTCCAGCTAAAAATCTGAGGGCTCACGAGAGACGACGATGCCCTAGCCAACCAAACCCATGATTATTCCTCACCAACGAAGGAAAACACCAATAGGGAATCAAATGCCCTATATTTGACTAGAGATATTGGTCGAGATTTCTCAGGAGATAAAGAAAAAGGTGAAACCCAAAACGTTTCGGCAAGGACCGGATCTATAGGTTGAACAATGTCCAATCGGTTAGCAATCCTTACTTGAGAGGGAGCTACGACAATTTCTGCATGTTCAAGCACAAGAGGAGGAAATGGTTTGGCCACCACATGACCAGATCTAAGATCAAACGAGGAATATTTCACAATAATACTAGTAAATGATTGATCCATTCCAGGAGCCTTTCTGGAAGTAAGATTTGGATCAAAAAAAGGAGGAGAGATGCCAAAAAAAAAGGGGAGATGCCAAAAAAAAAGGAGAAATGCCTGGATTTCTCCGATGGCTGAGAGGAGGCACACTTCCTCCAATCATGCCTGGCTCGAACAAAACTAAGCCAGTGAAAGCAATCAAAAGAGGACTTACCCATTTTATGGCAAAGAAACAAAACAACCTAACCAGACGACCAAGGGAAGATTGACCAGAAGCCCTACAATCATCGACAACTGGAGGACACCACCAGTTCTACCTTCTTGTTGAGAAGGCCCTAGCACAGGCAGTATTCAGCCCACGGTAGCCAGCGTGCCCAATCCTTTGGAGTAGTAGATGTGAAACAATGCAAATAGGTTTCTACACATAATAGTTACAGTTGTAGTATAAGAAATTGCATATCTGAAGATGCTACTTCTTTGTTAAGTTTTTATAGTATAGCATATAGATAATAGTTAGCATAAGTGTGGAAAGAAAAAAGATAATGTCTGAAATTGAATTTAAACCATTAGGGCAAAATAACAGACAATGGCAGCGATTTCGGAAAGCATGAGCAAAAAGTCTCAAGTGTTAATCGAAGAATGACAAGTGAACCTTCTTCAATCCTGCCATATGATAGGTGCATTGTTCTGCTAGATGAGAAGGCTTGTTCCTTGATGTGTTCGTTTTAATTACCGCAAGTGCACGACGTTCAATATAGTACGTCGACAAATATGGGTCGATCCTACAGAGAAAAGTGTTTAAGAATAATAAAGATTTATTGTCAATTATTGAGAAGAAATGTGAGAGGGAAGATGTTTAAAACTAAATCTAAAAGATCAAGAAACAAACAGATTAATTAAAACCTAGGGTTTCGAATCTATTTACATAGAATTGAGAATGTATGATCATATTTATTCCCTTCCTCTCTATTGATCTAAATAACTTGATTTAATGATTTTTATCCACACAAGAATAAACTATATACTAAAATATGCATCATAGAATATCAAGATTAAGAGTAAAACACAAACCAAGTTAAATCAGATGATATATGATAAAATCGAGATTATATACACAACCCCCAATTAAATCTTCCCTAAGCATAAACTAAAAAGATGAACTCAATGTTAGTCTATCAAAGCTTATCAATTCTATAAGTGATTTATATAATATACATTCAACCCATATACTCATTGCATGAAGCATAAAGAGAAAAAGAAGAAAACATGATCACACATCTCAATCTAAATAAACTTCATCTCTACCCTAGATCTAGAAGATTAGCCAAACATAATTACACAAAGCTTTAAATTAAAAGAGAAAGAAGAAGGAGAAATGAAAGATATAATGAAAGGAAAAAAAATACTTTTATTAAACAGACCCGATTACAATGTTGATCATCTAGATCTCCTAAAATACAGAAAGGAAAAGAGTCTAAAACCTAGATGGAAGCTCCTATAGATCTACACAAGAGGTCCTTTTATAGGCTTACAAGGACTTGCTTACGTCAGAGACAAATCCAAATACAAAATTTAATCTTGAATTTTGAATACAATCTATTTACAAATGAGAATTTTATCCAAAGAAGACCGAGTCAAAAGTATCTAGTTTGGACGCCTAGGAAGCGCCGGATCTGCATCTGGCTGCCTGGGAGGCATTTATGTCATCTAGGATCTTCTCTGACGTTTTCCACAGGTTGACTGATATTTTGTTAGTATTTAGGCATATGAAAAATGTGTATTTGACCTCCTGACGTAGCTTTAAAATTTTCTATACAAAAATCTCTTCTTTTCTGACATAATTATTCTATTCTCCCATATTTTTTGTAGATTCTTTCTAAATCCTCAGGTTTTGTAAAATTTGCATAAAATACCTCAAGTAATATTATTTATATACAAAATAGACAAATATAGGAATAAAATATACATGAATTACGAGTTAATCATTCCTATAGGAAATGAGTTGCGTGATGTCTTTGAACATAGTGTGCACATTGATTTAGAATACTTTAAAAAAAGGAAAGAAAGTGTTGAATCGTTTGCATCTCAATCAAGTTTGGAAACCACTTGTAATTGTCTTCTGTCTCATCCGCCAAAAGGCCATACCCAAACAAAGATAGCTTGGCCGTGATGACTGGACCAATAAAATTTGCAAATGGTAGGTCAAAATTGTTCATCAAGTGTGTCGCATCAGAAGAAACCATGTAGAAATACTTGCATGCTACCATGGATCTAGATTCATCCTAAAAAATGTTTTCAATATCTCCTTGGGATCCAAGTTTATCATGTAGAAAACGTTGCTATTAGTTTCCTATCTCTCTGTAGTGGAGATAAACTTTACCTCCAGGTCATTAAAGGCCACTCTTCTCTAACAAAATGAAAATCTACTTCAAGATGTTTAGTCCTTGAATGAAAAATTGGATTAAAGGACAAATAGGTAGCCTCTAAATTATCACACCATAGAATTGTAGCCTTGGTTAAGACAACATGAAGTTCTTTTAGTAAATTCTGTAACCAGATATGTTCAGCAGCTACAAAAGCTAAAGCCTTATATTCAACTTCAATGCTTGACTTTGAAACAATATGTTGTTTCTTTGATCCTAGAAAAACAAAATAGCCACTTGTAGACTTTCTATCATCTATGCATCCTACCCAATTAGCATCAATATAGCCTTGCAGCTGTAGACATCTTGTTTTGGACACTTCTCGAACTATTTTAGGTCAAACACCCCATATCATCTTTCATATAGCCATAGAGGCCTTTCTCTTTGTCTTAGAGCTGAATTAGGGTTGAAATTCTTGTCCCAAGTGTTAAACATCCAACATTGGGCATTTTACATTAGAGACCTAAATTCAAGTGTCTTACGTAAGACACCTCATTTCTAGCACTCTTTATTTTTTATAAAACTTTTCAATTTTAACTCCAATTTAACTTTCCTATTTTGGAATCACTCATAATTGCTTGAAATCACTCCTTGTGCTTACTTGACATTATCCAAATTCGACAACTTTTTCAAATTGATCATGTTAGACGTTTGAATTGGGACGTTTAAGCTAAGACACCTGATTCTAGGCCTCTTACGCATGACAGTTGTGCTCTCTTTTGCCATTTGTGTTTTTTTAAAATTTTTGGATTTTGGAAAATTTTTCAAAATTCAAAATCTTTCCGTATTTGACTATTTATGGGGATTAAGCTTTGACCATTTGATCGATTTATCGGCCCTTAAAGCATGTGTTGATAGCAGATGGAGGCTTGCCTTTTCTACGAAGTGTAAGACGTTAGGTTTCGGGCATCTAACGCCCAAGTTTGAGTGTCATACGCCCCTACCATTCAATTCTTTCCAATTGTAGCTCATTTCCATTTCTATTTGTTCGACCACTTTATATATAGGACCCAAAGCAACAGTCAGGAGGACAAATTCAGAAAAAAGTTGGAGAGCATTTTGAGAATTTTTGTGAATTTTGAGTGTTTTCCTAGAGAGAGAAAGAACTCCAGAAGAGAGAAATCAAGGCCTTTTCCGCACAATCCGCTTGAATCCGATGACACCTTTTTCAACCACCACAATCCCACACTCTGTGCATACATTTCACGAGTCATAAAAGGGAGTTTTATGTTACTGCATTTTATTTCATGCATTTGCATTCATAGATAGGCATTGCATCTAATTTCAACTAAGAGGATAAATCCTTAGGTTAGTTTTTTTAATTATTTCATGTGATTTAGTTCTTATTTTATACATTCGTACAACATCATATTAATCCATGAATTTGTTGTCTTATTTTGAAGGAAAAAGAAGAGGAAGAGGAGCTCACTGGCACAGGAAACCTTTCAATAATGTCAACGTTGTCCTAAAATAGTTGAATCCACACCACACAAACATCCCCCAAGGTGTCTCAAAGGCCAACAAAAGTAAATTGAGAGTGACGATTATAATGACTTCAACATTTGTAGAATGGAGGAGTCGAATATAAACAAAAGGGCTTGAGAGTACAAAAAACCTATATCCACAAACTGATGATCACGGTAAGATGGCTAAAAATACCTTCATGCTAAGTAAGTCTCTTTCTCTCCCTCTCTTCTTTTCCCTTTCAAGCAAACATGTATTCTTTCACAGTTTTTGGGCACATGGTGTGTTTTCTCCTTCATTGGGTTTTGGAGGCATCACAATCTCTTAGGTGATTTTGAGATTTCTTTTGCTTAAAATGCATGTTGTTATCTCCCTCTTGGCTTTTGATTCTTAGATGAGGAGGTAATCTATTAAATTCAACTTCGGTTTTGCCAAAAATTTTGCTTTAGGATGCTCAATGCACAGACTTAGGCATTTTACATAAAATGCATTCTAGTTAGCATTTTATACTTTGACTCCTCTGTTTTCGAAATTTCTTTTGTTTTCTCTTTAAATTGACCGAGGGATTGAGGTGTGAGGTAATTAGCTTTTGCTGTAAGGACCAGAGTCTCATTTTTTGGGTGCTTTTCAAGATCAAAACAAAAACTATAGGATTTCCTTTGTGACTTGCTTGGCCCATTATCTGGGGAACTAATTTTGTTGAATCTATTGTTGATTTATACAAAATAGCTGCTTAAGTCCCAAGCACTCCTATTGTGAAGAACTTGAGAGAGACATTTGTGTTGACATTTAATTTCACAATAGTCACTTTTCTTTTCCTTGATTTCTTGTGAAAGTAAATTAGAACCTTAAATTTAGAGTCGTAGCTTCCCTTCCCTTTCTTTGGTTTATTGTGGATGGTGTGTTTGATACATAAGAGACCTAAGTAATTCTAGGCACACAAAGTTCTATGTCTATAAGGTAGGGACTTAATGTATTTCCCTAAAGACCCTCAAGAGTTGAGGTAGGTGTAGTACCTAAGAAGGAGTGAAATTTTGTCCTATTGGTGATGAAACCATAGAAAAATCCTTGAAGTAAGCCACTTCCAAACCATTAGGTACGTTTAGAGAATCACATAGTTTAAGACATTAATAACAAAGTGAAAACCTTAATCAATTTTTTAATCGTTGTGTGAAAGTATTTCTGTGTAGTTGTCTTTAATGTGGGCACTGAACGTCCAATTTCTAATGTTTTACATTGAACGTACCTAGTCAAGCGTTCAACACCTTGGTAGATTTTTTTTCCTTTGATTTCTGGCTAGTTCGTGTGAATGATGAATGTCATAGGGAAGAATGCATGAATAGGTTTCGAGAGCATGTGATTTCCATTTGAGTCAATTTCCTTTTTCTAGAAAATTGTGTTTAGGTCCCAAAAGCAAGATTATTATAACCTTACTTTTCTCTTTAGGATTTTTTGTTAGTTTTGAGTTTTATAAGCTTGTAATAAATTTGTAAAAACTCTAGGACTTGGTTACCTCAACCAATTCCCTTCGATTTTAGTGGAAGACCAGCCAAGACCATTGAATGCAAAGTATTGGATGTTCTATGTTGAACGTTAGAGAACCTACATTCTACACAATTCAACTTGCAATCAGCCATTGTAGAGCTTACATTCAGCTTGAAGACCATGCAGATGCCTCGCCTAGAGAATAACAAAGATCTAACAAACATCGATAGCATGTTAAAAGAGGAGCTTATCCTAAGAATCTATCATCTCATTACAGGAGGAAAATTAGATCCAAACTCGATCCAGTACCAAGTCATGTGTCCCTTCATTAACATTGACATCAACGATCCTAGTCCATTGTGGACACCCAATTAATAGAATGATGATTTCCACTAAGGTTAATACCTTCCTGATGAAAGGCAACGAAAATTCGTTGCAAACCACATTCTTAAAGATCTATACCAAGAACAATTTGAAAATATGTTGCCGAATATCAAACATCAAGAACAGAGAAACAACTTAAATGAAAGATTTCGAACAAGAACCAATCATTTATTATTTGAGCAACAACAACATATACCACATAGTAATTATAAATAATAAGTCAATACGCTCTTTGAACAACAATGATAGTTAATCCACGTCTCTCTAGTAGCAAATCAACCACCACCTCC
>JAMKQA010014514.1:0-14831 GCA_024699735.1 Posidonia australis
TGAACCCATCAACTTGTTTTGGTTTCGAATGCATGATTTACATGATGATCCTTGATCCTATGCATCCACATCATATTTTCAGTACTTAATAATGGCATGAACCTGTCTGCATTAGCATGAATCACCCTATGTCTCTGCTGGGGTGGATTCTGGATCAGATTGCAGTCTGATCCAGACTCCTTGGGGCGCACATCTCAGACGCACCTGTCCAGTGCACCACTCTGGCGCACCCAGCAGGCGCGCCAGACTGGTCAGAGAACAGAGCACTCGCATTGCATCATTGCTTGCATGGCTTTATCACAGAGTTTTGAGTTGGTTCCTTTTATGACTGATTCTCTGATGAGCCAAGATATCACCTGCATGTTTTCAACTTTGATCGGATTATTTTCCAACTATTTTCTCTATTTTGTTATTCAGTTCCATACTGAATCTGGTAGGTTGATTGCACATTACTCCTTTGTGGAGAACCATGTGCATTGCCCCATGATCCGGTGGCCTGGCTGAATCATGCATTCTTCATCTAGTTCAAATAGGTGAGACCTTGTGTGAGGCTACTAGCCCTTGAGCTCAAGGTCATTGCATTTGCATCTCTTGCGCTTGTAATGTATGGTTTTTTCTGAGTTTTACATAATGATTCTACTACATACTTTTCCAGAGTGCATCCTCTGATGTTTTGGTTGTGTGGCTTTCTGTTTTTCCCTCAGCATATTTTCCTGGCCCACCTAAACGCACATAGGTGGCACACCAGACTGGAGCACCAGTCTGGCGCACCAAGCAGGCTCATTGGCCTGCTTTCAGTAGCACACAGCAGGCTTTCACATGTTTTTGCTTGCTTTCTCGACCCGATTTGCTTCTGGGCTTTCCTTTGGTTTTCTTCCTTGATACATTAGGAAGGCACACCTTTGTTTTCAGCAGTTTTCATGCATTTTAAATTGCATTTAGGCATATAGAAAGCAAGGATGAAAACTCGCTCCAGATATTAGATCTTTGATCTTATTATGCAATATTATTGCACTGACACTTGATCCGGCATACGAGCGATATTTCTGAGCATTAGGACACACCCTTACACATCATGCACCCGTACCTTAGACACCACACTCATTAGCATGGCATGGCATATCGCCTTCGGGCGTACAGCAAAAGGCTGAAAAGCCGACATTCCATAAGCAAAAGAGAAACCAATAGAAGACCGATTCATCGGGCGTACGAGGGTGCCTAACACCTTCCTCGTACGTAATAGGGATCCTTACCCGCATTTCTGGTTTACGAAGACCCTTTCTATTGTTTTGCATGATTTTCATGTGTTATATGGTTTTCCTCGTCTTCCATTTGAATAAACTAGGTAACGACTCCTGCATTTTGCATTATTTTATTTTTTGCCGTGCCTTTGTCGACTTTGGCACACATATATCATTTGTTGCCACCCTCAGACGGCATGGTTACATTAGCAGGAATCAGCTAAGAAGAAAATCATATAAGCACCATATTAGCAGGAATCATGAGTAAGTGCATTCATCGGAAGTTTAATCTGCAAGAGGACAACGTAACTACAAGGAAAATCTCTATAACTTGAGAACCAACACCACAACCATCAATATGATGCCTCACCTCAGTGGATGCCTCACCTCTACCTACTCTACATCCAAGTATTTTGATCTCAATATTTGTCTAATTGATAATATCCATCATCGACTAACAACTCTACCTTCAACACTAAGGAGCAGGTAGAAGAGGGAGGGGGAGGTGGAGAAGGGAGGAGGAGGACCGGAGGGGGAGACGACTGTAGTGTCAGGCTTGAGGAAGAAGGCAGAAGAGGGAGGGGGAGGATCGAAGGGATGAGGCGAAGGAGGGAGGGGGGACACAGGCTATAGTGTCTGGCTTGAGGAAGAAGGTAGAGGGGGGAGGGGGGAGGATCAAAGGAGTGAGGCAGAGGAGGGAAAGGAGAGGACTGGAGGAGGACACGATGGAGGACCGGAGGAGGGAGGATAGTACGAGATAGAGGAGGTAGTAACACTCCAAAGGAAGCGTCGTCGTTGCCATCACTGACGAAGGATTGTCGTCGCTGAGGAAGGTCCATCGTTGCAATCACTGAGGAGATTTGCAGGAGAGGAGAAATGGAGGACGATGCGAAGGTTTGGGAATAAGAGTTATTGTCAATGGCATTGATGTTGGTTTTCAATGTAATAAGAATATAGGTTCAAGGACAAATAAGGCAAACAAAAATGTAAGAACCAGCTTGAGTAGAAGCTGCTAATCTCTAGCTTCTGAAAATATAAAGGAAATATTATTACAAAAGCTATTTGATTCTCACAAATTTATAGCTATTTAGGACTGTTTGGTGGAACTTTTGAATCACTTAAGCTTTTGTCAAAAGCTACATGTCCAAAAGTCATGTAAAAGTCCTACTAAATGGACCCTATGATCTATAGAAACTTAACATTAAATTGACTCACTTATCTTGCATTACTAGTTAACTAGATTATGATTAGTACAAACTTAACAGTAAAACGACTAACCTATCCTACATTTAATCTTACAATCCTCACCATCATTGTTGCTCTCAACATGATCACCATTATTACTGCCTATGTTGTTGTTGCCTTTACTACTTCATCACTACTGTCTTCGTGCCACCACTACAATCACATCACCACCTTCACTATTATTGTCTCCACTACCATCATACTATCACATCTCCACCATTGATGCACTATCACCACCATAATCACTATTTCACCGTCATCTCCACTGCCACCACCACCTCATTCGTCCATTCCTATTGTAGCCTCTAACACCTCACCTCTTTCATCATAGTTTTTGTTACCATGACAATTAGTCCAACACCTATACCACCGATATGGTGGTATAGCTACCACCATTACTATACCATCGTTACCATCTTACAATCATTTATTATTGCATAGCTATTCGGTGGATATAGGAGTAGTAACATTGTAAAAACAGAGAGAGAGAGAGAAAAAGAGAAAGTAAGTAATGTTTATTGAAGATATTGAAGTTACATGAAGATGTGTATTTAGGTATTTTTCATACGAACTGGTCTCAAATCACAAGTAAACATGTAAAATGCTAATTTAGGGATACAAAAATAAATAATTTGAATTCAAGGAGATTAGGAGAGATCTGAGTTGTAGAGAAGTATACATTAAGAGCGTCGTCAGGTTTATCGAGGATATTAATTGAGGCCATAAACACTACCAAGATTTGAGATTTTGATTAAAAAATCACACAACTTAGCTCTTTGTACCCTTATTTGGACCCAACAATTATCACCCAATGTTGTTTTTCAATTATAGGGTAAATATGGAAAAAGAGAAGCGTATTCACATGTGGGAATTTTTCCGTTTTGAAAAAAAACTCTATAGAGGAGTGGTGGGGGAACGGATTACCTAATTAGAAACGTCTAGCTAATCAAAACACCAGAACATCGAGAGACCACCAACTTGATCCCTGTAGTCCACGGCTGCCCGAGTCACCACGCCTATCGTTAATTCGTATGACACTTCTTCTGGAAAAAAAGGCATTAAGACTAACTTGTGGAAGAATAAACATTTATGCTGACCATATTCTGATTTGACGTATAATCTCCACCACAGAAACAACGAAATGATGGATCTACACGTAATTCAATGTCTGGATTATGAGAGCCCAGTCTATGTGATTGTGCATTGATCATAATTGATGGCCTCTTTGTTCTTCTGATATTGACATGATTCATGGTCTCGGCCAGACTGTGGAAAGGTGCTGAGTATACTTTTGATGGTTCAAAGTGAAAACTATGGTTTGCATAATTTACCAAACATAAGTATTTTGGTTAGTGCACAGTGTTCCAATAGTAAGGTTTGGTACTTTTTGACAGTCAGTACCTTTATAAAATGGAGTCTAAAGGTATGTTTGGTGCATATTCTAGATATCTTGATTCTCCAAGGATTTGATGTAGTTCACAACGATTAACATGACAGATATTACACATAATCTAATAAAGTCAACACTTCAGATTCAAGTACATTTTCAATTAATTAAACAATTGAACATGAGTTTCATTATGGCATGATTTACTTGATTTTGAGATGAAATGTATTTTTTAATATGATTTTTTTAACATTTACAAGAGATACAATAATGTATTATAGAATCACTACTATCTATTCGATATTAAAAAAAAAAATCCTGAAATCTACATTTCTCATTGATGAAACAAACAAGATTTTTCCAAGTGCCAACAAAAAAAAAAAAAAGAAGATCACGAACTTCCTCAAATTTTATTCTAGAGCTAACTTGTTTTCGACACCTGAATTTTCTAACAAACGCACACTAAGATTGGAGTTTCCTTTTTGGTATACCAAATTCGGAGTCATATATATTTCAATTTTGACTTTCTTGTGAAAATAATTCAAAGGTTTTCATAATGATTTCCCAATATATATATTTTTTTATCACATGGATATTTAAGTATTTTATGATATAATCACCATTACCATTGGTAGTGTACTTAATCTTGGGCATTTATTTTAGAAAATTAAAGACTTCGTATTCTTCAACATAAAGTTTCAAGTGCAATTATAGTTCTAATAAAATCCATAAAGGGTCCACTCATTTGAGTGGCCATCTTGAAGGCCTCTTCAAATTTATTTATTTTTGACAATGGTAAGTAGTATTAGATATCTATCCTAAGGAAAAAAAATTCCAAGAAAATCCAGGATCCATAGTACACAAAATAAAACACAGAAAGAACAAGGCAATGTTCATGCCATTAGTACAGACTAACCAGCGGAGCTGGCAATAAAGTTCAATTATATAAAAAACTATTAACACTACTGCCCCATGTCTTCAGCAGCAGCAGCTTGTTGTAAGGCCTCTTCAAATTAGAAAGGCAACATATGCATTCATCTTAGTCAAGGAAAATTATATTTTTTTGTAAACGGTAATTCTTATGCATGTCCTAGGATTCGAACCTGGGACCTGTGGCGAGTTTAAAGTTCTCCCAGCCATTGTGACAATGAGACATTATCAGGAAAATTATATTTATAAGTCAACTTTTCCAACTTCCAAGACAATATCTCATTGTGATTGGGAAAACTTTAAACTCGCCACAGGTTCCAGGTTCGAATCCTAAGACATGCATAAAAAATTACCGTTAACAAAAAAAAAAAAAAACTTTTCCAACTTCGACCCGTATGCACCGTCCAATTTGCACATGCATGTCACTCACCGGAGACCCCTAGAACTGTAACACCTAACGATCATATGCATGGAGGTGTGGTGGTTGGGAAGGGAAGCCGCCCTTCTTAAACAATCTCTTCAAAGCCATCCACTTGCACTGGGAGGGGGAGGGGGAGGGCTTGGAGCTTCGAAACAATTCTCCATGCAGTGTACACAAACACACGCATTGTCCCAGATAATGCCATTGTTTGGCATGCAAGTGGTGGTAGAATAATACAGGACAAAAAGGCAGAACCAAACATGCAACATCCATTCACTTGGTAGGTGCATATATGGCCTTCCCAGGTCAATCCTTGCTGCATTGTTACCAAGTCATTAGGTATACTTTATTCGGTCCATGAATGAATGTTAGAACTGAAAACTACGCAGAGCCTAACAACTGCAACAACCCACACATCAGCTTACCATTATATGTAGACCTTTTCTAATAAAGAACGTGTGTATAGAGGTGAAAATTTGAGAATTATTATTTTCTTTTCGGTTGGTTTTTTTTTTTTTTTTTGCAAACGGTAATCTATTATAGATATGGGATAAGAATTTTACCATTGTTTTTCCACTATCAATATTACACTACAGACGAATCTCAGAAATTTCAGCAACAAAAGTTAAACTTAAAGACAAAAAATTTAGGTAATATTTCGACTAACAATATGTTAATCATATCATAGGATTATCCTTTAGGAGAGCAGGCGTTGAGATATTGTATTCCATTCCTTGTTGGGAATTAGTTGGAGCCATTGAAGCTTGCTCTATCTCTCTCTTTTGCTGGAATGTAGTTATTGATTGTAGAGTTTCATTTCTTTCAAATCCTGTACCCAGACATTCTATCCAACAGTGAAACAAATAAATAATATCATTTATAATTATATTGGTATTTCTGTAAATATCCCTGAATATTCTATTGTTTCTTTTCTTTTAAAGAGAACATAAAAAGATTTGAACAAAGGTTCTCGTACCTTTTCGCTTGGTTATTACTAGGTCAGATCCACTGTCAATGTCCACAGAGGACTTTGTTTGCCGCTTTGCTGTTTCTTTGGCTGTAGGAAAATTCAACATCTGCCTTATATTTACCTAGTATTTCCGAGTACCACAAGGAAACGCCCGACCGTGACAGTGAACCGAGATAGAAGATTTTTGTTTCTGTACCCCAAGACCATGTTATAGATCTTCGGAATCTACATGGTGACCAATATTCCATGATCATAAAGCTCATCAGAGGCAAAGGTACGCTTCAACAGTACCTTGGCTTTTTGATAATGCCACATGTGTTCCACTAGAAGCCCAACGCCGAAGGGTCATGGTGCACAACGAGAGACCCACCAGCAGACCACCACTAAGTCTAGTACCATTTCTTCCATTTGCCGTTTGACCTCAACCAAGCACACAAGGATGCGTGCACAGCATGAACAGGCCCAGAAATGGCAACAGTCAAAAAAATTTGGAAGGGGGTGGAGGAGGTTGCAAAGCAGCTGTACTTGAACAAGAACGAATTGCCATGTGGGGTCAACGTCGAGCAGCCATTGCAGTTGTGGTCCCTGATGTGGACAATGGTTTCCTGCCTGTAGCTTCAGCAATCAATGGAAATCATCATCATTTCACACTGATTGGACTTAGGAAACTTCAGATTTGGGGAAGAAGAGGGTCAGTCTCTTGCGGGTAAACTTCCTCCAACCCACGTTATACCCATGACCCTAAGGTATGTCATAAGGCATGTTGTTTATGTTCATGTTAATTAAAGGCTTCCCTTTTTCTCTCCCTTGCAGTGAAAAAGGAAAAAAAAGGAGAAGGAAAACCAAAGTTGTGGTGTCCTTTTATTTCCCTTGGCATCGTTTCGTGCTTGCCCCTGGACTTGTTCCTCTCATCTTATCTATAAATATATATATGGAAACGGCCGGCACGGCTCTCAGATTCAAGATTCTTCTTCTGGTCGTCGTCGCTTCTGGCAAGCAAAGTCCCCACCTTTCTGTGTTGGGTCGTTCTTGTTTCGGACTCTTGTGCTCTATTTCTTCTCCTGGTTCGGTGTTCCTCGTCCGTGTTTGATTGGGTCATTTGGGTTGGATCTGAAATCTGAGAGGAACCCACGACGGTCGAGCTGAATGCCGGATTTGGGTTGGAGGTATTTTTTCCATTGGGGGTTGTAGGTGGGAGGTGGGAGATGGGTTGTTTTCCTTGCTTCGATTCCAAGGAGGCGGAGGAATTGAATCCCACGGATGGGAAGAGTGATCAGAGGGAGGAGCACCCCATGGTGCCCCCGCTGGTCCACAGGTTGGCGTCAGGTTAGACTACTTCCACACCCCCGCGTTGTTCTTCTGTTAGATATGGTGTTTGTTGGCTGATCTGATCTATGGCTTTTGGGTTCGTTGCTGAATTGGGATTTGGTGAGTTTTGGGGGTTGGTGTTGGAGTTCTAGTGAATTTGGTCTTAGTTAAACTGGAAAAACATGTGTTTTGTGTTCCTTTTGCAAGTAAGATTTCACACTAATCTACTTCGTTGATAACTTGATCTAATTATTGATAGTTGGTGAAAACATGTTTACCTCATTGTATCATGGTGGGTGTTAATTGGGTAGACGAAACCTTTCTGCAGATCACAACATTTTGGGTGGTTCTAGTTCTTCTATATTCCTTTTTTGGTAATCCGTCTGCTTTATAATGTTAGTTTTCTTTCCTTCTGATTGAAATCCTTTTGTTCATGGTATGGAAATTTTATTTATGTTCTTGTTATAATCGTAAGATTTAAATAAGGATCAGTCAAATATCTTGTAGCTTGTTTGATACTTTGATGTGTATTTCTAAAGATCTTATCGCTACAAACTGCAAATTTGTTGCTGGTTGTTTTCTCTACTACATCTTGCCTCTAATTATGTACTTTTATAATTGGTCCATTAGAATTCTAGTTGTTTCCTTGTTCTGAAATCCGGTCTTTTTGCATGTTCTCAACTTGGATAATGCATGTGCAGGAGCTGATCGTGTAAGGACCAGAAGCAATGGAGAATCAAAAAGGATATCAGAGGCTCAAAAGGAACTATCTGGAGTTAAGATATCTGCACAGACATTTACTTTTAGAGAACTTGCACTTGCCACAAAGAATTTTAGGCCAGAGTGCTTCTTAGGGGAAGGAGGTTTTGGGCGTGTTTATAAGGGACGACTAGAAAGCACATGCCAGGTAATGTTTGTAATAGTGGTATGACATAAAACTGTGTTGACGGTAGTTCTTTTCAGGTAAATATAACTGCATAACTTCATGCCTAAGGATTGTGTGAATGTGTCTCGGTACGAGCAGGTTGTTGCTGTCAAGCAGCTGGATCGGAATGGGCTCCAAGGAAACAGAGAATTTCTAGTAGAAGTTCTCATGCTCAGTCTATTGCATCACCCAAATCTTGTCAGTTTGATTGGTTACTGTGCAGATGGAGACCAGCGCCTCCTTGTTTACGAGTTCATGCCATTGGGGTCATTGGAGGATCATCTACATGGTAACATTATGCTGCTTTTTTTTTTCTGAGTTCTTTCTGGAGAGTGTTCTTTCAGCTACTGTAATAAATTAAAGAATGGTCAGGAATGAATCATTGATGGTTTCATTGAACTAAGAAGCCACATTCCTAGAATTGGAAATCTTAGTAGCCAATTAATCATGCTCACCTCTGCTAAAAAAGTAATCATGCTCACCATAAAGATACAGAAAATTTCAAGCTTTATTTCTCTACTTTCTAGCGTTTTCTTATTCCTTCAGGAAAAGTATTTTATCTAATATTTATTCTTGTCCCTTTTAAAGCATGAATATAGTTCCTAGCTCTTTATCTAGAATAAGCTCAACCTATCAGCATGTTGTATACCTTATTCAGAAAGACAGAGAAAAATGGTTTTGTAGAAGAGGTTCATGCTTCCTTTGTTGAAATAAGGACAAACAATGTGATTCGTGATTTCATAAGAAATAGAGCTTGCAAATTATTCTGGCACAATCTAAAAGAAGCATTTAATTTTACTGTTGCATTTATTAGTTCCCAGGATATCTCATCTTTCAGGGATGTTTCCTATGGTGGATAATATGAAACCTTTTATATTTATTGATGCATTTGTATATCTACATAATTAATTAATATTTTCTACCACTTGGATGGGTTCTGAACACTACTTCACACCTCTATTCCTCATCCTTTGTTTCTCTATTTTTTTTTTATTCTGTTGGTGGTGGACATGCTAGACTTCTTGCTTGTTAACTATGCTTTATGGATTTTGTATATTCTGATGTTTCATCTAATAAGATGCTGTGGCATCCAAATTTGCTCGAAAAACAGATGCATTCATCACATGAACTAGCTCTCTAGTCAGTAATAGTCACTAGACTTAGGATCACATTTCAAGTTTTTGATATGTTGGTTGAGAATGACTAGCCTTATTGTAGGATTAACATGGGGCAACTAAAACAAAGCATGTTTAAAAGTAAGTGTGGTGGAAACAAGGATATTGAGATGGATGAGTGGAAATACTTTACGAGATAAATTAAGAAATGACTTAATCCATGGAAGGGAAGGGTAGCACAAATTCAGAAAACCGTTTAGTTATTTTAGCTATGTCCAAGGAAGACCTTTGAAAGAAATGGGGAACAAATTCATGTGGTAGAAGGGGTAGGGGGAGACTAAAATTACATTGTTAGATATAGAGAAAAATGATTCATGTTGCCGACCACACATACTAGGATAAAGGCATGGTGGTTGTTGTTGTTGTGGTATGTTAATTAACAATTTGACACACTATCTAAGGTATACTTTTATCATTTCAGTAAAATGATTCTTGCCCAAGCTTTATGGTGATCCCTTGATATTGTCCTTTATCTCCGTGCCAATACCAAAAGTGAGATGCTGTAAGATAATTATTCCCCATGTTTTTCATTGACATCTAAGGTTGTTGTTTGTAAGCATCCTGGGTATTGACAAACAAAGAGAAATGTCTGCTCTTTAGCAACAGTGTCTGTGTGTCACTTACAGTAGCTGCATTTCCCCTGAAGCGAGAGAACTGGGGTCTGTGCATTCATGTTTTATGATTTATCCATACCATGCTAATAAACATTTTTGTTTCTACAAATTGTTAAGGTTACTACATAATTTGATGTCCATGTACTAAACAATTGATACCGGTTAAATAAACACTAATAACCATAAAATTTCTACACTTGTAAACTGTACCGCATTGTGGTTTCTTTTTGTATTGCATTGTATGGAATGTTCAGGAAGAGTTGTCAGTTGGCACTTCTGTTAAAATGACCTGGAAGTTCTATGGCCCCGGGTGATCATGAAGTTTTATCAGTTGGCACATTTTATATGTTTTCTATGTTACGATAAAGCAAAGGAAATCAACATAATTTAGGCTGACATAAGCACATACTAGTGGTAAGACAACTGCAGTGTTATCTGTGTGAAACTTTCTGAGGCGATAATCATCAAATCTATATACTGTTGGAATAGTTGTAGATACATGGTTCTTATAATTTCTGTATATGGAAGTTTTGCAGTTAGTTACATTGCTAAGAATGGAATTTTACCATATGACCCTTTGTGCAGACATTCCACCAGACAAAGAACCACTCGACTGGAATACTAGAATGAAGATTGCTGCAGGAGCAGCTAAAGGGCTTGAGTATCTCCATGATAAAGCTGATCCACCTGTTATTTATAGGGACTTCAAATCATCTAATATCTTGCTGGAAGAGGGGTTTCAACCAAAGCTCTCTGACTTTGGACTTGCCAAATTGGGTCCAACGGGAGATAAATCACATGTTTCCACTAGGGTCATGGGAACTTATGGTTACTGTGCACCTGAGTATGCAATGACTGGACAACTAACTGTTAAGTCTGATGTTTACAGCTTTGGTGTTGTTTTCTTGGAGCTTATTACGGGAAGAAAGGCAATTGACAGCACCAGACCACATGCTGAACAGAATCTTGTTACATGGGTAACTTCTTAACCTGCCTTGGAAGAGTTTGTTTCTTTGGTGTCCCTCCATACAGCTGCCCAGAAGAACGATGCACATGGCCCAATTTTTATAAGGAAATGTGTTAATCAAGGTTTATTTATCTAAGCAACACCATGTAGTCAGACAAATATAATGGGATTGCCTTTTGCATTTCTTCGATTATTTCCATTTCTGTCTTCCCTTTATTGCTATCATGTGTAGTAATGTAGTAGTACTTTGATCTTATGAAAGTATCTCCACCAAACTACATTTAGAAGAAACAGTCGCTACTTATTTTTGCAGCAAAACATCATGACTTTATTGCTTAAGTATGCTGTAGCTTATAAACCATATCTGTAACTTATGAATTTAAATCAACAAATTCAAATGATCTTTGAGTTCTAAAAAGTCTGTTATCTATCATATTTGATAAACAACTAGAAATATTGTGGCAAGCACCTCTTGTACAATTCTGATGCCTGCTTCTAAGAACTAGTTAAAGCATCAAATAGGACTTGCGCGGAAACTAAACTGGATGCTCCAGTTTCAACAAATAGTTTTTAAAATTTTATTAACTGTTGCATATTTTGCAGGCACGTCCCATGTTTAATGACAGGAGACGACTTGCAAGATTAGCAGATCCTAAGTTGCAAGGTCGTTATCCAATGCGTGGGCTCTACCAAGCACTTGCAGTGGCATCCATGTGCATACAAGGAGAAGCAGCTACTCGCCCTCTGATCGCTGATGTGGTGACTGCTCTGTCCTACCTAGCATCCCAAGCATATGATCCAAGTGCTGCCCTGGTGCCATCCAGTAAGAGTGTAGGGGACTCGGATGAGAAAAGAAGTCGAGCTAGACAGGAGGAGAAGAATGGAAGGACTGCAGTGAAGAATGAAGAGGGAGGAGGGTCGGGAATCAAATGGGAATTGGAAGGGTCAGAAAAAGAGGACTCCCCGAAGGAGACAGCCAGGACTTTGAATAATAAGGACTTTGACAGGGAACGAGCGGTGGCAGAGGCAAAAATGTGGGGGGAGAATTGGAGGCGGGCGAATGCACAAGGCAGTTCAAATGCCTCAAACGGGTAATAATACCCACAAAAGAAGAAACATACTCTTTCCCCATCTCTTAAATTATCAGCAAGATGGGGTCTTTGCAGTTTGGTAACAGTTTTCCATTTTTCCTGTTTTTTTTACATGGTAGGTAAGGAGGGATTGTACAAAGTAGGAGAAAGGAGGTAACAGAAGAGTGGTGATGGTATCCCAATGTGCTATTTTGTTGTAATGAGAAATCTACCAAAAATTTTGTGGGAGAGAACAACAAAGCTTCTTAAGTTTCAGTTTTTGTTCACAAGTAACTGGTTTTAGCTGACTAACGTATCTCCTCTTACTGCTGTTATCTAGAATCAGATCCAGATCCCAAATAAACCACTCATCACATGTCTGGAAATGGGAGAAAACTAAAATAATAATACAGAATTGGCAAGGATTTATTCCTGCATGTGACTTGGTCAGGCTCGTGTTACATGCCTTGCTCCTTGCAAAAATCTTCTTGTTTGTGTAATGTTGTTTGGAATTTTCATTGTGTCAAAAAGCTTTATTAATTCCAGAGAAGTAAGAAAATGATGAAGTTTAGCTGGACTTTGCCTGGGTAAACTGAAAGGCGGACCAGACAAACGGTATATTACAAAAAACATTTTCTTGAAGAATTCAGGTTATTATATAACCAGGAGCCAGAGGCAGCAACAATAAATTAAAAGTTAATAGCGTCTATCTCTATGGAAGAATGTAGCTCCTGCTTACTAATGATCACAGCAACAAAAATTGAATAAGATTTAAATTCAAAAATGAGTTGTAACGTGTTACAAAAAAGGGAGGCGGAAATCAATGAGTGATTGATTCTAGGGTCTTATTACAACTCCATCGACGAAACATCGAATACAAGGGAACAAAAAGGAAATAAGATTGGCATACTACAAGCAAAGGAATGAAAGTCCCAAGCAATACAATCGTATAGGCAATTCCATTAGAAATGGACTCAGGACCTGTTTGTGCCTTAGAAACGGAAGGAAATGAAAAACCAAGGTCAAAGAGAAACCAAAAGAAACAGAAACCAACGGAATTTATTTTCCGTTTGACTAAATTTCTGCTATTTGTCTCTGTCGTTAGTGACAAACAAAAAATAAAAGTTGTATGTTTGTGCATGTCAATAAAAGAACACTTTAGGATCCAATGGATGAAGCATAAGAATGACTCTCGCCCCAGGCTAGAGTTGATCTAGCCCTCCCTTAGACCGGTAGATGCTTCCTTCCTAGTAGACTCTCCCTTTATCCTATTTGTCCCTTCTTTTTCTTCCCCCCACAAGTCTTACTATAAATGGTCTTCTTCTCTCTCCTTATCTATGAAGACGGTAAGATCTCCCTCTCCATGCTCCTTTTCTGTTGAAGAGTGTCTCTCCAATGGAGAAGAAAGAATAGGGTTTTTTGTTCTATTTCCCTCCTCATTTTCTTTAGGGAAACGTGCTTTATTTTCAATTGAAGGGGACCAGACAGATCAAACCTCTGTTCATCTCTTTCTATCTTCTCTGAGGCTCTGAACATCAATGACAACACCCACTCCTCATACACTCTCACCTTCTTCACCTTTACCTTCCAACTATTTGGAAGAAGATTTACTTTAGGTTTTGGGCTTGCATGATTTGTATTAGATAGGACCTGATAACACTAGATGGGTACTTAGTATGAAAGGCTCTCCCTATGTTTTGATAGCTATTGACATGCTGGAAGATGGTAAAATTAGTTCTTGGTTGACGGATGCAGCTCCATCAGCTATTAATGCTTCCGTACCTTTTATTGATCAACCTCCTTATACTCCGATGAATGCTTTTTCATCTAAACATCTAGGATCTACCATTGTGCAGTCACATGCTTCTCTGGCCATGATGGATCTAGTCATTGGTTATTTGTCAGAGACATATCCCTCTGACCTCCGTTCTTTCTCTGGGCTCATGGATCGGGGTGGTTCCGGCTACCATTGGGATTCTCCAGTAGCATCTCTGTTTGGTGATTAAGATGATTTTTCATCACAGGAGGTAAAGTGTGCATTAATGAATTTCAAATTTCGAGAGATGTCAGACAATTCATATCCCACTTTTCTTGATGCCTCAAATCCCTTATTATTCCTACCCTAATGACAAAATCAGGGAACTAAATCATCTTAATTCTCTCCAATCTAAAATATTATCCCCTCGTAATGCAATAGTATTTAAGGCTCTAATACCTTCTAACACTTAGTAGACCATTTCTTCTTCTTGTTGCCCTAATTATTCGTCATCTCACTGCCCTGAATGTTTGGCGCAATACTCTGCATGTGTTAATGCATTAAATGCAAAGATACGACTCTACCGTCTGAATATCATTTCTCAAGATTTCACAATAAATGCCATTGATTCGGTGTCTAACGAGGGTGACCCTCTCAATTCTTTTGGCTCTTGTCTTGCAAGTGTCTCCCTCTCCTCCTTACTTTCACAAGGCATTGGATGGAGGCTTTTCTTCTTATGACGCTCATCTCATTATCTTTGGCCCTCTGTATTCGTCTTCGAAGCTTTAATTGTGAGAAGAAAGAGAGAGAGTAATCCTCTTC
>JAMKQA010014517.1:0-11155 GCA_024699735.1 Posidonia australis
TGATTGCTTGAGTAGTTAAAGCTATTTATACGTATAAAATAATCTCCTTACATGCAATTTTTCATTCACCTGTAAAAACTGATATAAGTAATTAAAAAGTGTTAATTCTCTATTCACCCCCCCTCTAGAGGAGCTATTCGATCCTACAGAAAGGAAGTGCACTTTGCCTAGGATTGGCAGAGCGAGGAGAGCTTCAACGAGTTGAAAGCTCGTATGGTATCAGCCCCAGTCTTGACTTTGCCCTCTGGGAGTGGCGGTTTCACAGTCTACAGTGATGCCTGTGGAACTGGTTTGGGGTGTGTGCTGATGCAGCATGGTAGGGTGGTGGCGTATGTCTCGCACCAGTTGAAAGATAATGAGAAGAATTATCCCACCCATGATTTAGAGATGGCAGCTGTTGTGTTCTCCTTGAAGATTTGGAGGCATTATTTATATGGTGAACAGTTTGAGGTGTACACAAATCATAAGAGTCTAAATTACATCTTTACTCAGAAGGATTTGAACCTGAGACAGAGGCGTTGGGTGGAGTACATTAAGGATTACGATTTCAGTTTGTCGTACTACCTAGGGAAAACAAATGTGGTTGCAGATGCTCTGAGCAGACACATTCATGTAATGGCTAGTTTGATGATCCATGAATGGAAATTGTTAAAGGGACTAGTGGAGTGTAGGCCACGGAGACAATCTCAGGGTACTGCCAGAGTGATGTTGGCCAATTTGTCTGTTCACCTGAGGATGATCGAGGCGATAGTCACGGCTCAGCAATATGATTCTTTTGTGTCAGATATCTAGAGGAAGCTAGAGTTTGGTAATGCCCCTCACTTTTCAGTTGGGGAAGATGGTAGGCTGAGATATGATTTGCGATTATATGTGCCTTAAATAGAGGAAATCAATAACAGTTTGCTGGATGAAGCCCGCTGCTCCAGATACACTATCCATCCAGGAAGAACCAAGATGTATAAAGGCCTGAAGAGGAACTTCTGGTGGCCTAGGATGAACAGAGATTTTGTTGTGTATGTGGCGAAGTGTGCAACCTGCCAAATGGTGAAAATAGAGCACCAGAAGCCCAGAGGGACTTTGTAACCTCTGGACGTTCCAGTGTGGAAATGGGAAAATGTGTCGATGGACTTTGTAATGGGTTTGCCACGAACCCGAAGAAAGAAAGACACAGTTTGGGTGATAGTAGATCGCCTTACAAAATTGGCACATTTCTTGCCAATAAGGGTGAATCTTCCTTTGGCAAAACTGGCAGAGTTGTATATGGTTGAGACTGTGAGATTGTATGGTGTCACAGTATCTATTGTGTCTGATAGAGACACGAGGTTTACATCGAGATTTTGGGGAGCTCTACTAAAGGATTTTGGTACAGTGCTAAATTTTAGTACTGCCTTTCACCCCCAGACGGATGGCCAGACCGAGAGTACCATCCAGACACTAAAGGACATGCTAAGGGCCTACGTCTTGGACTTTGGTGGTAGCTGGGAGGATCACTTACCTCTAATTGAGTTTGTATATAACAATAGTTACCACGTCAGTATTGGTATGACTCCATATGAGGCATTGTATGGCAGACCCTGCAGGACACCCACTTGCTGGAGTGAGGTGAGTGAGAGACAGTTAGTTGGGCCCGAGATCATACAGTAGTACGAGGGCAAGGTGGATCTGATCAGGAAGAGGTTGTTGTCTGCCTAGAGCCGGCAGAAGAGCTATGCTGATAGGAGGCGGAGACTTCTAGAATTCGAGGTAGGAGACTTCGTTTTCCTAAAGGTGTCACCAACCAAGGGTGTGATGCGATTCAGGAAGAGAGGAAAATTGAGCCCAAGGTAAATCGGATTGTACCAAATTACCAAGAGGGTTGGTGAGGTGGCATACAGACTAGATCTGCCTTCAAAGTTGGCGGGTGTGCACAACACCTTTCATGTATCGATGTTGAGGAAATGTTTGGCCGATGCGTCCCAAGTGATACCAGTGCAGCCAGAGGTGCAGCGGGAGGACCTGTCTATGGTTGAAAATGCAGTCCAGATATTGGACAGAAAAGAGCAAGTCCTCAGGAACAAAGTGATTCCATTGGTGTTAGTTCAGTGGCAACACCATGGTACAGAGGAGGCTACCTAGGAGTGCGAGGTAGACATCCAGAGACAGTAATCCTATTTGTTTTATTAGAGCTGAATTTTGAGGACAAAATTCTTTTAAGGGGGTAGGATGTGACATCTGGGCCTGATTATCCATTTTTTATTGTAAATCATGTAATTAATTGCAGTATTGTATAAAAGGTTTATTAATGGATAATCTGTTGTTTCTTGAATGTGTGAGAGTTGGGCTGGCCTTCGGTGCTCCTATTTGTGATTTGGGACCAATGTGGGGTCCGATTTGGGGATGCACAATTGCATCGGTTTACGTGCCTATCTTTTCTTCCTTTTCTCTCTCTATTTTTCTCTCTCCCCCACAGGCCACCATCCCGTCTTCTTCTTCTTCCCCTCTCCCCACTCGTGCCACCACAAGCCAGCGGCTCGTGCCTTCCCGTCCTCTTCGACGTGATGGGTGGACAGCACCATGCAGGTGAAGGCGAAGTTAAAAAGGAGGGGAGAATGAGAGAGGGGCAGAGGTGAGTGGAAAAGGAAGGGCTGAGATGTGTGAAAGAAGAGGGAGAGGAAGAACAACGTGCACAGAGGAGGCAGTGGCTATCTGTGTAGTTCGCCGGCAGGGGAGCTTTGTCGAGGCTGCGCCGGAGTGCGAGAAGACTCGTCGGAGGAGGTGCGCGGCTCCTCTTCTCTCTTGTTCTCTTCTTTTAGCGTAATGAGTTTAATGCATTAAAATGATGAGAAATGAATGTAAAATTGTAGGAAAATAGTGGAATTGATGAGAATGAGTTGAATAGCATGAAAACATAGATAGCTTGCAGTTAGGATGAAATTTGGTAAGGATATACGAGATTTTGGGATAAAGGCTACAGTAGGCGTTTTTGAGTCTCATTCCTTTGTGATTTTCGTGTGGATTGTGTAGTTAATGAAATCATGAATGGTTTGAGAGGTTTTGAAGCAGAACCAAGGGTCTACACCCCCATGATTTATTAGTATTTTGTGATGTGTGTTTGGGGGGTCTGATGGAGGCTCCCACTTCTGACGATTTCGTCGACCAAAACAGGGGAATACACTGATTACGGGAAATTCGGTATGCCGAATTGAATTTAGGATACCGAAATTATGATAGTTTAAGCCAGGATAGCTGGTTTTAGTAGGCCGAAATCACTCGATCGACCGAAACAGAGATTTTGGGTATGCCGAAAATGTTCGGTATACCGAACCTGAAATTTGGTTTGCCGTTTTTGCCCTGGCCGAGGTCTGTGTAAACATGGATGTAAAATGACGGATAAATGGTTTTAAAGGTATGTAAAGCATGTGTTAATGATGTTTTTCCCACGTAAATGACATGGAGGAATATGGAACCAAAATAAGTGTATTTGGGATTGGTTTTAGGTTTAAGGCCCTAAAATTGAATAAAAGAGAATAAATGTGTGGCTTTTGAGTAATTTTGGGCATGAGACCCAATTTATGATTTTTTTCAAAGCATGATTTTTCATGGATTGAGTTGGGACCCTAGAAAAGGGTCAGGTGTTGCATGGAAATTGATTCTTGCAATGAAAAAGAATGAAATGGAAATGGTTTTGAAAAGGAAAACTTAAAGAGTTTTGAAAACAACACACTAATAATGTGTTAAGGAACCACCGAGGTTGGTGTCGACAACATGGTGGAAGCATGAGGCTCCAATGAAACCAGTTGCCAAATACGACTGTGGTTGCCGAGCTTGAGATGGTGTTGGTTGAGCCTGGGCCGTTGAACCTAGTTGTTCGGGTCATCGAGCTCGTGACGGTGTAGGTTGAGCCTAGGTTATTGAACTTAGTTTTTCGGGTCACCGACGGTGTAGGTTGAGCCTGGGTCATTAAACCTCGTTGTTTGGGTCACTGATGGGACGTTAGACAAAGACATATCCTTGTGCATATATGAAAGAGATTGAGGCCGGTTGGCCGGAACGGTGGCATCCCTCATGGGGAATTTCATCGTGGTAGTGCAAGGAGGTAGGGGAAATAATGTCCTCGCCTACTGCTTGTGTGCCTGGTTACCACTGATCAAGGTAACAACAATAAAGAAAAGTGGAAATGAATAAGAAAAGAATGTGATTTTGAGAAATGAAAAGAAATGTGGTTTGGCTAGGATTACACATATGAATGGTCCTAAATTTCTAGAATGAAATAATGATTGTGTTTTAACCAGTTCCCAGCCAGTGTTTGTGATTTTGGTTTTGAGCCCTGTGAGGCATTGTGTTTTAGGTTGGATCTGCTTGAAAATGTGGATTTCTTAGAGTATGGGAAAGGTTTTGAAAAGGGTAAAAAAAATGGTAAAAATGAGTTTTGGAAAAGGAATGTGGTTTTGAAAACAAAATTCCAAATATTTCAAAAAGAAAAGAAAAAGTGAATCTTGAGAATGTACAAGGTGGGAATAGATTCCCAAATGATTTCAAAGAAAAAGACAAGAATATTTTAAATTGGATCTTCAAATGAAAACCAAGTTTTATAAATTAAAAGTTGAGTTTTTGGCATTTTGCTGGATTTTTGTTGTTTGTATGTTTGGGGCGCGTACTGGGTGACTTAGACGTCACTCACGCGTGCTTGTTTGGTTTTCAGGTGCAGATTGTGTGCAGTTGAGTTCCGGTGCCGGAATTGGAGCTTCTAGTCGCACATTGTTTCCCGAAGGTGAGCCTTTG
Source organism: Posidonia australis (assembly GCA_024699735.1). NCBI lineage: Eukaryota > Viridiplantae > Streptophyta > Magnoliopsida > Alismatales > Posidoniaceae > Posidonia > Posidonia australis. Next base: position 4,762 of record JAMKQA010014517.1, read on the forward strand.
TTACGATTATTAATATTACTGTAATTAGTGTAATTTTGCTTATGATACTATGATTTTGGTAACGTGCTCGGGTCTGGGGCGTTATAGTCAACCAACACACACTCCACCTAAACACACAACAAGGCAACTCGAAAATGAACGCCAAGGAACCAGGTGTAACTATGCCAAAAGCAGTAACATAGGCATCTCACCTGGATACCATAACACCATAGTAGGGCAATTCGCTATTGCCCAACAAGCAACCAAACCTTTAAAACACGCCTTTGAAACTACTTTTTCTCTTTTTCCTTTCAGAACCATATGCATGTTTTTTAAAACTCTTATGCACACTTGAAATGGCTATTCCTACCAAGTCAAGTCCAAAATCATACAAAACCACCAAGAACAATACAGTCTGAACCTACACAATCTTTGTGTGGATCAGACAATTAATAGTGTTTGAATGCCTACAATTGCAAACAACATACCCACAATGACTAAAAAACCAAACATAAAGCCATTACTCTAAAAACACGAGCTTCTCTAGGCTAGAGCCTGATTTTCAGAATCAAGACTCAACAAAATCATAATGTCACACTAGTGTAACCACAATGCCACACAGGCAAAACCACAATGCCACACAGGCAAAACCACAATGGCACACAGGCCAAACCACAACCATAGTAAACTAAAAACAATGTGTCGTGTTGCTTGGGGTTAAGTAATCAACACTAGCCACAAGTAGCCATCGAAGTGCTTTGCACTGCCACAAACCTACCATCCTATGAGGAACAAGCTTGTCTCGACAACCTACCTTCTCAATAGGACCCTCGCAAGGCTAATTCTCCTCGAGAAAGTTGCTCACCCTCCTCGAGCAAGTTATCTTCTCTTAGGACAACACCATAGGGTATGCCCTCTCGGCGTCCTCACTACACCTCATCCTTGGTCTCAAGGTCACTCGAACCTCAGCCTAAACAAGTAGCTTACGACCCTAAGGGTATCCACCATATCCCTAGAAGGTCAACTAGGAGCTTCAACCTCTTGGTCCCACAACATTACAAAACACTTAGATCTCATCCTAAGCAAGCAGCTCACGACCCTAGAGGTATCACTCATCCTTGAAGGCTAGCTGGGAGCTTAGGTCTGTGGAAAAATCTTTTCAAAAACCTTTGCAAAACTGATGCATTTATTTTCCAAAACTCTTTTGCAAATCATTTCAAAACCCTTTAAATCACACACCCCAAAATACAGCTTAAACATAGCCTAGATAGCTCCTTTGTCAGGCCTAGGAAAATACACCTTGGGAGCGTCTGAGTATTAAAGCACCTTGCTCAACCCACGATGGTTACCCAAGCAGAACACCCAAAGTAGAAGCAAAAGTACCATTTGGGTATAATGTTCACCTAGAAGATGCCACACAGGAGCCAAAACCATGGTCTTGAAGTCCCATTTAACTTTTAAGATCGAACACCAACACAAACCACACCCAAAACTATATGCTTGGGCCAAGGTGTAGGATGCATACTGGCCTGTGTCTTACATAAGCCATAGCCAGCTCAACGTCAAACACTCCAAAATAATGACATTGAATACATAATCTAGTGCACCACACCAATACCAAAACCATAATCTAATCCTAAGGTTAATCATTGTAACAACCCAAATTTGAGGGTGGAGGATTTCAGAGCCTTTTCCCCTTCCTTTCCCATCTTCCTCTTCTTATCCTTCTTTCTTATCCTTCTTTCTTCTCCTTCTTATTCTTTCTTCCACTCCTTTCCTTATAATAGGAGAGAGAGAGAGAGACAGAGACAGAGAGTAAGGGAGGAAGAGGAGAGGATGTCGTCACTGTCGCCGTCTTTGCCCAGCCACTGTCGTCGCATGGGAGGAGGAGAGCAGAGGGGATCTAGTGTCGAGGAGGAGAGGCGAGATTGTCGCTCGTCGTCGATCGTTACCGATGAAGATACACACCTTGTAGAGCTCTTTTTTGATTTCATGGATTGAATGTAGGAGCATGTTAGTGTTGTTTGTGGTGTGGATGTTTAGTAGGATTTTTGGAGAATTTATGGTGGATTTATGTTTGTATTAATGGCATTGGGTTATTGTGGCAAGCATAGTGAATGCATGCTCATTTTTGGTGATTTCTTGAGCCATAGCCAACGAATTGCTATGATTCTTGTCCAAACTTGTAGTTCATCTTGAGATCTTTATTTTGGTATGTGACTTGTGTTTTCTGATTGAGTATGTGTGGTTCGGCCTTGATTGAGTATGTGTGGTCCGACCGATTTATTTTAGTATGCTGATCATGCTCTCGAGAATCCCCTGAACCCAAAAATTGGTATGCCAAACCCATTTTGGTATGTCGATTTAGCTCTTGGAAAATTGGCCTAGCATCCAAGCTTTAGTGTACCAACCCATTTTGGTATGTCGATTATGTTCTCAGATGTGAGCCTAGAACCTAGGTTTAGTTGATCAATTTCAATTTAGTTTGCCAAATCAGACCCTGAACCCATTCCTTAGGTGTTTTGATTGGGTTTTAGATATTCTATTATTGTTAATTAATAGGTTGACCTTGTAGGTTGTTTTGAGGCATAGAATGATTAGGAGAATCATTAGAATGATTCTAGGAATGCTTAAAATGAATTAGCAAGATTCCCTCGTGTTATGGGTAGAATAAAAAATTATATTACTTAGAAATATTAAGTCTTTCTCCTTAATGGTTTAGATAGATATTAGGGTTCATGTTTAATCCGAGGATTAGATGTTGGTTTGGTTTTAGTATGGTGCACTGAATTAGGTATTTAATGGCATTGTTTGGGTAATTGACACTACGCTAGCTGTGACTCATGTGAGACATAGGCCAATAGGAGTCTTACACTTTGGATCTGGACTTACAAGTTTTGTGTGTGCTAGGTGTTTGGGGTTCGGTTTTATAAGTTGAATGAGACTTTAAGACCATTACTTGGCTTTCTGTTTGGGTTCTTTTGGGTAAACTTTATGCCCATAAGGTGCCTTTGTCTGCTTGTTTGGTGTGTTTTGGGTATTTTCTTGGGTTGTCATTGTGGGTTGAGCGTGACGCTCTAGAACTCAGATACTCCCAAGGTGTAGTTTTCTGAGCCTAACAAAAGAGTTGTCGAGGCTATCTTTTTGAGTGTGGTTTTGATTCGTAGTTTTCATGCCATATTTGGTATGGAGTTTTGTAGTATTTTTGAGAAGTTATTTAAACGATTTCGACATGATCTTCCAAAATAGCTTTGGTGTAACACTCGTAAATTCATTTTGTAATTATTTACATTTTTAATGAATTTATTTCTAGACGAGTGTTACTATTCCCGAGGTCTGTTGTGTGAATTTGTGGATTTTGGGCTTAGGTATCGTGGGCCAGCTTCTGTTTGTGCGTTCTTGTGCTTGTTTCCACGTGGTTGGCATTATGTGTTGTTGGCACTGCGTGTGGTTGGCACTGTGCGTGGTTGGCAATAAGCGTGTGGCGCTGTGCTTGTGGGTCCATGTGAGAGCCCTAGTGTGTGGGTAGGTTGGTGGGGTGAGTGGTTGGCTTCGTGCTGGGTTTGGTAAGGCAGGCGGATTAGGGTGTGGTTGACTGGCTAATTTCTCGTGGCCACTTGTCTCTTTTGCATGCTTTATAAGCACAAGCCATGCACAAACCTTCGCAATCCTTCATTCTTCCCCTTTCCTTCCTGTGTACACCATTACCTCCTCCCTTCTTCTCCCCAAGCCACTGGCTCCCTCCACCACCTTTCTCCCCCACCCACTCACGCCCCCATCTCTCCCCACTCTCTCGCGTCTCTCCCTCACCCGCTCCCTCACTCCCTCATCCTCTCCTTCCCTAGTTTCCTCCCTTATCAGTGGTGCTTGTGAGATCAGAGGTTGGCGACAACGTGCAACAGTGGGTGGAGCTCCAGAGGATCATCCCTAAGGTCGAGGAAATTTTGTTGGAGCACGGGGTCGCTGGAGTTGGCTGTGGTCGGCCGGAGGATCGCAGGAGGTCGCATATAAGATACGCATCTCACTCCTTATTGTAGAATCCATGAAATTAGTAAAAAACTAGGAATGCATGAAATTTAGGTAAATTTACATTCCTAGAATTCATTGTGATTTTTGGTGAATTTATGGTAGTATTGATGGCCATTTATGATGATGGTTGTGTTGTAGGTTCTTTTGACCCTTCTCGCTAGGTGATTTTATCACACGAGCTGTGGTGAATAGATTTTGGTTTGATTGTGTGGATTTGAAGTAGACTCGAGGGTCTACAATACTTGTTTTAGTTGAAGTTTATGACATTTGTTTGGGGGGTCCACCCCTTGGTCCCATTTTGGACGATTTCGTTGGCTTGTGGTTGAGGGCTATTTTCGGCATTCGTAGAAAATAGCATAACGAATCATTTCGGTATGTCATTTTTCTATCAGCTTTGGTCCTCCTGGTGTTGGTTCGGTCGATCGAACCAAATCGGACTTCCAAAATAGGGATTTTTGGTCGAACGATCTAGTTTTCGTTATGCCGTTCCATGCCTCGAGTGTTGACCAGTACCCAGTTTGGACGACTGATCCTTTTCGGTTGACCGAACATGGGAGTTTTGATCTTCTGTTTTCAAAATGGTCAGTCGAATCAGGTCCTAGCTGTTTTTATGAAAAATGGATTTCTGAAGATTTTTCGGATTGGTTTATTTTGCCCATTTAAGTTGGGATCGTGGGCCATTAGTGGTGGTCTTGTAGGATACTTGATGCGCTTGTTTTGCTGAGATTTTTGAAGAGTTTTCCAAAAGAGATAAAATGAATTTGGAAATAGTTTCAAAGGATGAGATAGCCCATTTTGGAAATAGATTTCGTATTTTCTATGTGCAGGCTGAGACACCATGGGATCGTGTCGTCGGGACTCGGAATGTGACAACATTCTTGGGTGGTCGGGTGCATCTCCCTGGTTGAGGTCAGGAGCCAAGAGACTAAGGTGAGTGTTCGTTGAGTCCTGAAGGTAGGATACTCCTTGATTGTCATTTACGGAGTCGAGGTTGAGGTCTGCGGGTTGAGGTGTTTTGTCGCATGACAGGGAGGTATGATACTCATGTTGCCACCGTGAGCACTGAGACTCAAGTGTTGTCGGGTATGGAGGTATGAGACTCCCTCCTAAGTACTGTGAGGAGGATGTTGTGAGGAGGTGTATCCTGTGGTGGTCAGTGTAGCTGGTACACATGTCTCTTAGCTGGTAACGTCCTAAGAGATAAGATTGCATTCCCAGGGAGGGGTCAGCTTTGTGAGAGTTCTCTAGGCGAGAGAATCGTAGGATGGTGATCACTCCTGCACAGGGTGGCTTCACATGATAGTGTAGTGCACTTCAGTGGCTGCTTGTGGGCTGAGTTGGTGGCCTGGCACCGAGTTACCTGACGCACTATGTATGGTTTTGGCCCTTGAGGGCCTTGCTTTTGTTTTGGGCTAATAGAGCCATTTCTTGTTGGTTTGGCTGGTGTGGGCCATGTTTCGTGTGCTTTGGGCATAGTGAGGTTTTGCCTTAAGGGTTTTGGTGGTTTTGGAGAAAATGATTTGCGAAATGATTTTAAAGGAAAAATTGATATAATTTTGTTTTCTATCATTTTTGTGGGGTGCATGCTGGGTGACTTTTGTCACTTACGCTTTTCTTCGTGGTTTTTGGGTTGCAGGTGCAAGCAAACAGCTGGGTTTTAGCATAGTGTACATAGTTCAGAGTCTCATAGTCGCATATACAAGTTCCTGGTTGTTGATATTACTGTTTAGCTTTTAATTTCCTGTAGTATAATTTGTTTTAATTATTATGGGAATTGGGGGTGTTACATATTGGTATCAAAGCACTAGGTTCACTATGTTGTACTAGCCTAGGGTGTCCAATCTTGAGACTCCATAGGTTTTGCATGCATGGTAAAGTTTACACCTAGTTTTCTTCATGGTTTTCTGTTTGCTGTTTATTTGTGGTGTAGGTGCTTTGCCTCTCTCCTTTTGTAGGATGCCTCCTCGTGATCGTAAGGGCAAGGTGCCTATTGAAGAGTCCGAGCCTCGAGAGAAAGCGATGGAAGATTGTTTGTGTCGAACCGCGGAGCTTGGCGCATGGGATCTCTCATGCCTTCAGCAAAAGTAGTGCTAGTGAGTTGTAAGGTGACCCGTGGTTGAGCCAGTTCATGAAGCATCGTCTGCCATCGTTTAAGGGCAAGGTTAGTGCTGAGGAGACTGAGGCTTGGCTAGAGAAGGTGGTGAAGATGCTGGAGAACATGGCTTGGCTAGAGAAGGTGGTGAAGAAACAAAACTGTGTTGCACTCTCAACTACAGAGGCCGAGTACATAGCAGCCGGATGTTGCTGTGCTCAGATCTTGTGGATGAATCAAACTTTACAAGATTTTAAAATAATACCACAAATCACACCAATATTTTGTGATAAC
>JAMKQA010014518.1:0-13932 GCA_024699735.1 Posidonia australis
TTCTGTGCTTTAGCCTTCTTAAATACTAGGACACCTAAATGGTCTAATGACCAAACTAACCCTGAAACAAAGACATAATTCAAGACATATTTACAACAAAAACAATAAAAAATAATGTACCTAAATTATACACACTGTATAGTGTTCATCTTGTTCCAAACTTGGGTAGTAAATAACATGAAAAATTTAAAACAAATGTCTCAAAACTCCTCTCTTCACAAAGGAAATCATCATTAAATAGAATAAAGAGAGATATTTCATTAAATTGAGATGGAGAGAAACAAAGAGGGCCTTCTTCTCAAAGACACTCATCATTTAAAATAGCAAAGAGGGATATTTCATTACATTGAGATGGTAAGAAACAAAGACAATAAAATTAGCAAATAAACATTAGAGTGGTGTTCGAATCATCTGTTTTTCCTCATGTAAAGACTATAATATTACTTCAGAATGCAATTATTTCATGACAATGTACCTATTAAAAAACAGAATAATACAAATCTAAGAAACAGAAAAGACAGGAACTTACAAACCATATAGGACTAGACTTGCAACATCATCCAATGACATGAGCATGAGTGTGACTATCCTGACCAACTTTTCATTTCTAGCACCAGATCTTAATCAGGACAGGACAACAGATTAAAATTGTACAAAAAAATACAGGAATGTGTCATATAACTGAAACCTAAAAATGATTGTGCAGTAGTTAAAATCCATCCTGCCACGCAAGAATCACCAACAAAACAATGAACAAACTCAACTATCCCACACACAAATGAAAAATGAAAAGTAATGGATGTAAGGAACTACACTAAGGTAGCATTTGAAAATATTTTTTTGCACCAACTTATTACGTTAAATGCTTATTGTCCAACAAATATTTCCAAATCAAGCTTTTTTTTTAAAAAACTGGCTATAATTTTTTAATGTATTTTAAGTTATTAAACAACTTTTTGAAAAGCTAATGGATATTAGTTTTTTGATAAGCTATGAATATTAGTCATAACTTTTCCAAGTATATCCTCAGAAGTTAATATTAATTATACCATAAACCTAAGGCGATGACGACCACAGGCAACAAAAGGCAACGGTGACGGGCAACAGACGATGTTGGGTAAAGGCAGATAGATGGTGGGGAGTGGATGACAGTCGACAATGGACAACGACAATGGCGGGCAATAACGACGGAAAGTGCAATATAGTCTTTTGATCAACTTATAAGTGCTTATTGCACATATAAACCAAACAAGCTTTTTTTTACCTCCATAAAAGCTGCAAATAATATAGCTTAACAAAAAATCAACTTTTCTTCATAAGTTATGAAAGAAAAAGTGTTACACCAAACACAGCCTAAGTAGAAGTTGAAGCAAAAAAAAGAAGGTTGTGAACTTGTATACATGATTAGTGTGCCTTTAATCTCACAAATTAGTGTGCCTTTAATCAATCGAAGTGACAAGATATTGAAAAAAAAATCGCAGTTTACAAGAGTATAAAGTTCTAAACTAGAACAAGTCCCATATATCAACTTCCAAGCCCACTAAGGAACAGATGCACTTTTCATACATAAAATATGTCTTTTGCTTGGAAGAGAAGACTAATGTGAAAACATCACAACCATGCAAAAAAACTAAGTAATGTTTTTTCCTTTTTCTTTACCTCTCTCAGTAATAATTCCAGCAATTGACTTCTCTTCTTCTTGTTTAACCACAACCAAAGCTCCAACATTGTTCTGCGTCATCTGCAAGCCAAAAAGCACATATTCTTTTTCTTTTTCATTTTTTTTTAATGAGCGGTAAAAACGCACATATTCACCACTTCGCCATCAAACAACTTGACAAAAAAAAAATCACACATCAACTAATCCGGGGAAAGAAACCATCATCCTTTAAATAATAAAAAACTACCGATTTGACGGCGTCGTAGACGGTGTCGTTGGTGGTGCACCAGAGCCAGGACCCATCGGCGCCCTTCCCCTTGTCCTTGAGGACGTCGGAGATAGTGGTGCTCTCGAACCCATGCTCCTCCAGGCGGGCGGAGGAAGGCGAACTCGACTCGAACCGCGGGAAGACGCCGCCGCCGGCGACGCGGACGTGCTGCAGGACCGCCCGCTTCAGCACGCTCCCGTGTGTCCGGATCGCTCCGATCGCTCCTTGCATGATTCCTGAAGCCTACAACATCCAAAAGAAAAAGAAAAAAAACCAGCAAAAACAAGAACAAGAGAACAAAACATCCTCAGACGACGGATCGAAACACAGATCTGCAACTAGTGACCAAAAACAAGCGGAAACAACAGGAAAGCGGGGAGAAATCGTCGGATTTTTTAAGAATATGAACAGATCGGAGAAGGAAGAGGCAAATGATGACCTTGCTGTTGAGAGAACAGGAGAGGTAGAGGACGAGGAGAGGAGAGGAGAGGAAGGGAAGGGTAAGGTAAAGGACAAGAGTATATATAGTGAGAGACACTGGCAGTGGGAGTGGATGACGATGAATCGATGATGATGTTGGTGTTGCTGTGGGTGGTGAAGATGCACTGCTCCTTTGCTGACGTGGCAGACCAACCTTATCATTTTATTACCATCTTGTTTTGATTTCAGCTCTTTTGGTTGATAGCTAATATCCATGTTTTCTAAAGATTGTAGTCAAGGAGTGCATATGTCTTACTGATATTCTCATTTACTGAAAATGGCTACTATTGGGAGCTTCTCTAAAGTACCACGCAAAGTGCAGTAGTATGTAGACAAGATCTGCAAGGATTTCGGACAGGAATAAATTGCTTTCTTGCAGTTTTTTTTTTTAAGAGTGAAAGTCTGTGCAAGTGATCTGCCCAATATCACAGACAATGCCTCGTTGTCACAGTGACTTGTAGAAGGTAAAATTCGTCACGCTCCCTAGATTCGAATTCAGAGATATGCAAAAAAAAATTAATCTAAATCGATAACAAAAAAAGAAGAAGAAGATATTACAGAGTTTGATTGCATTGAGACCGAGTTGCTTAATTTGTGGGGGACAACGAATGGGCCTGGTAATCTGATGTCTTAATTGTTCTTTTGTGGAACGGCTCAATGATACAACACAGCTGATGATAGCCTCACTTGTTAAAATAATTGAGATTTTTAAGGTAGAATTCGACAGTCTAGTTGCTACCCCATTGACCACAACCAACATTGGATTCATCCAGGATCAAGCTGATCTTCTAGGAGATATTCTATCTAATCTTACCTTACTGTCTCAGGATGACATTTTACTATGAAATTCTCCAAACAAAATTTTTTCAGTGAAATCATGCTATAACTTTATTAACGATGGAGGCCTTCGCTTTCAGTACTATGAAGCAATCTGGTGTAGTTGGGCTCCTATCAAAATAAAAAGCTTCTCTTGGTTGGTTCTACATGACAAAATATTGACTAAGCCAATCTAGGCAAAAGGGGTTGAACTGATCCTGATTTGTGCATCTTTTACAACGCACATATAGAAACAGTCACACACTTATTCATACATTGTCCTTTTGCTGTTTTCATTTGGCACGTATTCATTCAGAGAACTCTTTACCCTGTTATATTTTCCATTGCTGATTTGCTTACTGTTCCTTTGCCATTCAAATTGGACCTGTCTAATACTGACTGCAGTACTTTAATTCAAGTCATTTTCTGGAGTATTTGAAAGGAAAGGAATAATCGCATTTTTAGAGGGTATTTTAAAGACCTTAAATTATGTATACATGACATCTCTTCCCTTATTCATGGTTGGATAGATGTTTTGGCAATAGGTTTTGAGAAAATAGAAGTTCTCTGCTCCATCACCTCTTTCCAGCAATCTTGTGACACTGATCCTACGACCACTAGTCCATTCTCCAGCAGGACTGTTGACTCAACTCAGCCTGACTCTGACCTAGGGGTTGATCATCCGATTAATGATTAACTTTCCGTTAGTCTTTTGAACTTAGTCATGTTTGTGAACAATACTTCTTATTTGTTGGCCTGTGTCGGCTGGTATAATTTTTGATCTATATGTTTTCCAGTTGAGACTTACTTCTTTACAACAATTCTGTGATATTTTTTTCCCTTGAGAATTATATATATAGTGTGCCGTTAACCAAAAATAAACACAGCTGACGAGTCAGCGTTATCGCTGACATGAATACATGATGTGCCTGTTCCTTTTTCTTTAATCATCCTCTGGTGATTTCTACGTATTTGCTACCGTAATACCGTTGCGGGGTTTCGCTGTTGGGGAATAATCAGCGTTTGATACTTTATTTGTGTAGGTCATTGTGGCCGTTACTTTAATCCCAAAATCCGTCGTTTTCTGTGAAATATCTTCAAGTTGGTGTTGACTTCTGTTGGAAAGCAACTAATATTGTACTCATGCATGTATCGTATTTAATGACATGTTTCTTTCTTTTATTCGGATAGAGGAAATGACGTAGATCATTGTGCTAGTTACGGATTTAGGGAGGCTGGTCATCTGTATCCTGATCAGCATACAGATAGCAGCTATTATTCCTTGAATCATTGGGATTTGGAGTTGGGAACCGAACGAATGAATTTCACGATACAAATTTTTACCCTTCAGGGAGTCGGATTGTCTTTTCCGCATTTATTGCAAAGATGAGATCATGGATGATGTCATCGAAGCACATCTTGGACATTTTTGGCACGATGCTGTCAACTTAACCACACACTCTTGCTGCTTCCTCCCCAAGTTCTTCGTTTTTTCCGTTTTTTTTAATTGGCATTCGTTGTACTGGACCACTTTGGTCCTTCTCTTTTTCCTTTCACAAACGGTAAATATATGTATTAATTATATTGTTACTTAGCCATAAGTATTATCACTGAGCAAATAAAATAACAGTGTTTTAAGTCACAAATACACAAAATGTCCATCATAAATAAGCATAGGGAGGAAAGACAAAAAATGATAGTAAACCTAAATGTAGTATTGTAAGTTTAAAATCAAAGCAATAGAATCTAAATGACAAAAACAGGCCAAAAAATTCATATTGGAATGCCAATGTTCAGAATTTACCATTAGTCAATAGAACCATTGGTTGTAAGCACAGTTGGATCAAAGGCAGGCTCTGAAGAAATATCCAGATCTTCCACAAAATTAATTAGACCTATGGAGAGACCAATGGAAGTGGCAATGGCTTGGACTTGGTTCCAATCCTGTTGCAATTGTTGGATGGCTTTAGAAATAGATGTGGCCTCCTATCTTTAACCTATAAGAATTTAGAGATCTACTCAACAAGTCATGAGATGAAGAATTTGAAACAAAATTGAGGAGAGATTTCTACCCTAATTCTTAAAAAACATGAAGTTTCTATTAAACTACAAACACCATAGGATAGCCCAGAAGGAATATGTTCCATCCTTTCAAACTAATACTAAATTTAACTAAGCTAAATAAGGGAAAAAATATCATGAATCTAGATGGTGTTCAAGTAGTCAACATTGTGTAACCATGCCGACGACAGCCTCGTGCTTGACGCGAAAGGCAAAATGCGCGAGGACCAGCAAAGTCACGGCAAAAATGGTAAAAATAATGATAAAAATGCGGGAGTCACCACCTAATTTACTTAAAAACGAGAAACGAGGAAAACTGTTTTAAAACATTAAAATTATGCAATAAAATCAATGGAAAAGGTCAATCATGAACCAGAAAAATGGGCAAGGATCCCTGTTACGCATGAGAAAGGTATCAAGTACCCTCATGCATCCGAAGAAATCGATTTTTCATGGGTTTCTCGTTTACTTATATGAAATGTTGGCTTTTCAGCCTATTTCTGTACGCCTAAGGGCGATATACAATGCAACGCTACATGCAAATGGTGCCTTATGCTAAACATGGGTAGAGAGACTGTAGGATGTGTCCTAGTGCTCTGAAAGGTCACTCAAGTTGTGGATCAAACACCGATGCAAAGAAATTGCACGGATATAACCACAGATCCAACAATATCGAGCAGTTAACGTCCTCGCTTTGCTATATGCAAAACCTATGCTACCATGCATAAATATGGATGAAAACAGACTGGAGTCATCCTGATATATCCAGGAGAACACCTAAAGAAAACCAAAGGCAAAGCAAATCGAGAATCATGCTAAATATCATGCCAAAAAGCTACTGTTGGTGCACTGAAAACAGGCAGGTGCGCATGTTTGGTGCGCTAGCAATGTGCGTCATATGGTGCGCCACCTATGTGCGCCTATGTGGTGCGCCATCTATGTGTGCCTATGTGGTGCGCCAGATATGTGTGCCACTAAAGTGAGTCCTAGAAATTGCAAATCAGACAATAAGCTAGACTAATGTGCCATGCGATATAAAATCTTGCAGATATGTATCAAATCATCTGAAAACGCATCATGGACATCTAAAACACCTAATCACATGTGAATTCCCCTCTCTTCCACAAAGTCATAAAGGAAAGAGGAAACCCAAGACATGGGTCTTGTGCTCAAGGACAATAAGCCTCACACAAGACCACACAATCCTACTCTGATAAAGGCTAATGAATCCCAACTATGCTACTTGGGTCGGGATCATGGACTGATGCAAAAGAACTCTACACAAAGAGTCTTGGAAAGCCATTAGTTCACCATATCCAAGTGGTAAGCCAAACTTCACTAGATGCAAAACTAATGCAAAGAGTGTTATTATATGCTGAAATTATGTAAGCAAGAACATGATATATCAGAGATCAAATGCCAGAAAAATCAGGGTCGAAAAGAATAAAAAAGGCATGCAAATAATGATGCAAAATAGGCTGCTTGCACCATGTGACTAGGCTGGTGCGCTAGCCTGGTGCGTCAGGATGGTGCACCAGTTATGTGCGCCAACCTGGCGCGCGAGGTTGGTGCACTCCAGACACTCTGTTACAGACTGTGGTCTGATTTCAGAGCCTGGGCCAGATGTATGCAACTAACTGGGTTACTGTTTGTTCAGATCATTAACCTAGATGCCAGGGAACGTAATCATGTTAAATAAACAAGCATTAAAACACTCTTATCATTCTCTCCTTAGTCATGCATGTTCATGGATTCACAATGACTGCAGTTACTAATGATGGATTTTAGGATTCATGCAATGATTTGGCTGACTTAGGGAGCTTAGGGAAATGATAAAGCATGCAAAGAGGATGCATCATAGCTCACGTTCCATAGCTAGTGGTTACATAGGACTATGATTCATTACTAAAAAGAGAGATCACACAATGCAAAATCATCATGACAAAGAAGCAATAAATATAGAAAGGAGCATCATGAATACCCAAAATAACAAAAGAACATCACTATATAGACATTATATCAGCCTAGTTGCAGGTTCTATCCAGAATATCATGTAAAATCCATATGAAGATAAGTAAAGGAACTTACCTTACCTATGGTGTCTCCTCCTTGGATGACTCAAGGTATCTCCTCCTTGTTGGTTTGGACACAATTGGGAGTGCTCAGGGATGCAAGGGAATGCTCTGAAGGTAGGGGTGCTGGTTGCTAAGAGTGGGTAAGTTGCCAAGAGAGAAAAAATGTTGCTTATGGATGGCCTTTTAAAGAGAATGAAGAGGTAACTCCTTGAGATGCCAAAAGCCTCGAAACTCAACAGACTTGCGTAGATTCATGAAGGAATGCTCGCAAGGGAAGGTTACAAGTACAGAAGATGGAAAACCAACAGCCAGTACCTTGAAAAGTGACCGTGCGCCAGCTTGGTGTGCCACATTGGTGCGCCAGCTTGGTGTGCCACATTGGTGCGCCAGCTTGATGCGCCAGCTTGGTCTGCCGCATTGGTGCACCAGCTTGATGCGCCAGCATGGTGCGCCAGCGTGGTGCGCCATCTTGGTGTGCCAGCTTAGTGCGCTAGCTTAGTGCACCAACTTGGTGCACCTACTTGGTGCTCCAGATTGGTGCTCCACATCTAGCTGCCTGAATTATTAATCGGACTATAGGTTTGTTATAGGCTTAGGGTAACCAAGATGCCAGATAGAGCTCAAAAGAGGTTAGGCTTGTCGTATCCAAAGTAACATCTTCTGGAGAGTTCACCTACGAGCCGCCTTAAAATCGGGATGTCTACAAATACCCCTCCCTGAGCGAGGTCGAGGGACGGAGGAAACCGAGACCGACACTCAGGGTTGACAGGATACCCTCATTTTGAGGCTACAGAGAAGTGATGTTTGCTATAGGCTTTAGGTCACTTATCCGGTGGATGTACCGAAAGTCATGACTTGTTGCCAAATGTAAGTATGCAAATGCAAAACGCAATATGCATGTGAATGCCAAGCCAAATGTGGAAAATGCTATGCCAATGCAAAATACAAATGCAAGAGCCGATGTCGAACACCAAATGCAAAGCTGATGCTAATATTGTACACACACAAGAATGGGTATTGAAAGTAGGTGCAATGTTGATGCTAATGCAGAAGTAATACTACAAAAGCTAAAGAAATCCTGCATACAAGGGGAACCACTGATAGGGACATAATAAGTTGTCGGACTCATCAGCCGGATTATTAAGGTAATCAACCTGAGGAGGTGGGATATGACAAGTCAACCAAGTCTTGTTGCGGTCAAAAGTAACGGAAAAGAATCTCGCGCCCGCGAGAATCCGAAAAAAAAGGAAAAGAAATGACCTTGATTACCCGGTCAAAGGTCAACTTTGACTGCTCGGTCAAAAGTAAAGGAAAAGGATCTCGTGCCCGCAAGAATCCAAGGAAAAAGGAAAAGAAATGACCATGATCGCCCGGTCAAGGGTCGACTTTGACCGCCCAGTCGAAAGTCAAGGAAAAGGATCTCGCGCCCGCGAGAATCCGAAAAAAAGGAAAAGAAATTACCTTGACCGCCTAGTCAAAGGTCGACTTTGACCGTTCGGTCAAAAGTCAAGGAAAAGGATCTTGGACTCGTGAGAATCCAAGGAAAAAGGAAAAGAAATGACCTTGACCGTCCGGTTAAAGGTCGACTTTGACCGCCTGGTCAAAAGTCAAGCAAAAGGATCTCGCGCCTGCGAGAATCCAAGGAAAAAGAAAAAGAAATGACCTTGACCGGGCGGTCAGGTTAAAGGTCGACTTTGACCGCTCGGTCAAAAGTCAAGGAAAAGGATTTCGCACCTGCGAAAATCCAAGGAAAAAAGAAAAGAAATGACCTTTATCGCCCCGTCAAAGGTTGACTTTGACCACCCGGTCAAAAGTCAAGCAAAAGGATTTCGCGCCTGCGAAAATCGAAAGAAAGCAAAAGAATGGACCTTGACCGCCCAGTTAAAGGTCGACTTTGACCGTTCGGTCAAAGTCAAGCAAGAGGATTTCGTGCCCGCGAAAATCCAAAGAAAGCAAAAGAAATGACCTTGACCGCCCGGTCAAAGGTTGACTTTGACCGCCCGGTCAAAAGTCAAGCAAGAGGATTTCGCGCCCGCGAAAATCCAATGAAAGCAAAAGAAATGTCCTTGATCGCTTGGTCAAAGGTTGACTTTGACCGCTTGGTCAAAAGTAAAGCAAGAGGATTTCACGCTTGCGAAAAAATCCAAAGAAAGCAAAAGAAATGACCTTGACCGCTCGGTTAAAGGTCGACTTTGACCGCCCGGTCAAAAGTCCAGCAAGAGGATTTCACGCCCGTGAAAATCCAAGGACCTTAACCGCTCGGTCAAAGGTCAGACAGCAGGACTTCGCGCTTGCAAAAATCCAATGAAAGGATAAGAAAGGACCTTGATCACCCAATCAAAGGTTAAACAGCAAGATTTCGCGCCCGCGAAAATCCAAAAAAGAAAGGGGTAGAAGGATCTCATCCGCCTGGAACGAGAATCCGAAAAAAGAAAGCGATGAACCCTGGATTACCCCCAGGAAGGAAGTTGGCTCTATAGCACAGAAATCAGTGTTCTTGCTAAGATGCATGTACAATATCCTCTGAAAGAACCTTGCTGGAGTTCCGATCTCAATTGTCTTCGTTTGCGAGTTTTGCAAAAAGTTAGGGCATATTTGTAATTTTCTAAAACTTGAGGGGCCTTATCGTAAATCAGCCTAATATGGCAAACTTCTGATTACTGTATTGCTGCTGTGATATGATATTTGAAATTCTGCTGAGTGCTTGCAAGTTTCTGCTCAAGTATGATTTGTCGCACCTTTTGTGGATTATTTTGTAAACTTCACGGTATTAGGGGATTTTCTGCAAATTACTCCATCTGGTGAAATTTTTTAGGCTGAGTGTCTACTTTCTTGACACTTTGCATTTTACTCTTCAAATGCAAGCTGTGGAGTGTTGGGGGGCCAAAACACAATTTTCGCGGCCATTTTGCACTTTTAACCTTGGAAATGAAACTATTTGCATTGTTGGTATATGATGGGGCCCACTGGGTAACTGCCATAACTGCCAACTCATATGCCATGCAGGGATATCTAGCCATGGTGACACCCAAGCACTGTTCTGATGTTCTGCAAACATGGTTTGGTGCATTAACTGTCGAGGATCGTGAGCAACTGCGGGTTTGAAGCATATCATCCTCGTTGTTGAATATTGGCAAGGTTGAGGTGAACTGGCACTTGTTATGCACTACGGCTAGATTCTCGAAACCCACTTTCCATGTATTTTGCTTTGGGAAAATGGAACTTACCCCTATCCTAGAGGAAGTCTGACGGATCTGCGGGCTATTGCCATACATGTCACCAGCCAGTTTCATGTGCTGTGACAGTTATGCTTCTGTCTTGTGTCAACTGACAGGTTTATTCTGAAGTACTTGCAAGAAGCCTCATTTGCATGCTTCTAAAAGTAGTACTGTCCCAATGATCTTCTTGACATAGAAAGGTAGCTGGCATGCCCCTAGTCAAAGACCTATTTCCATCCAAAGAGTAGTTAACATGCCCCTAGTTAAAGTCTCCTTTTTGCCAATATTGTAACTCAAAAGACAGCCGGCATGCCCTTGGTTAGAACAATGGTAGACGCTTTGCAAAGCAATGCAAAATGCAAAAGTGGTGCAATCAAAAATGCTAAATGCCAAGTGATTTATGCAAGACTCATAAGATGGAAGCAAGATTTATGCATGGTTTATAAAAGATATGCCCTCAGTGCCGAGGAAGCCTTCATTGCCTGCTACAAGGAACTAGAATGTCCTCAACTCACGTGGTACTACCTGGATCCCTGGGTTTATGGTGGCTCTCACTCACTCAATGGACTGTTGAGATATAATGGACTCCATGCCAAACTCCTAGGGCCTTACACCTACTTTTTCAATAATTCATCTTTCTTTTACTCCCTCAAAGGCATGCTGACCTGCCATATCCCTACTTGGAGGTAATAAACACATAGGCTGGGGGATGACTGCTCTTTTTTCCTTTTGATGTAAAAGGGGTGGCTAGTCCCTTTGTAAATGTAGGCTTTGTAGGTGTATGCTTCAACTCCTCTCCAAGTTATGTGATAGGGATAGAGTCGTCTTGCATGCCTCTCTTATTGGAGTCGACTTCTATCTGCAACTTCTATCTTCTTATTTCTTTTGTGCTCCGAAGACTAGATTTTTCCTTGGCTCACACTCACTCATGACCTATCATTTTTCCTCCCTCTCGAGGTATAGGCCCCTTGGGAATATGTACATTTCGTCCAATTTCTGTGGATAATCACTCCCTAAGTTACACAGGTGGTAACACGTGAGGAGAATCAAAACTCTTCCTAAGCAGGTTGGCCTTCTGAATTTCCTCATCGGGTAATGGTTATGCCAATGTTTCATATTACATTACAATGCAAACGAAAGGAAAGTACATTGCATATGATGCGATTTATGTGATGTCCGGATGCAGTAATTTAAAATACTGGAATGCTAAAGCAAGAAACATAGAGATGCATGGCCCATAATGGAATGTTTTGCAAGGCTCGGGAGTGGCCGACGATCACTGGTAGTACTTTTTCAGTTAGGAGGCGTTGACGGGCTCCTAGTTGACAGGAGATTAACTCCATTGGTCTAGCACACTCTCTTTCTGATTGAAGGACCATGATTGAAGCCTGGTCCCGTGGTGGTACTGGTGATTTTGGCTGCGGTGGTGAAACAACTGCTTTCCCCTTCCTGATTCTGTCGTGCTCTGCTAAGTCTTCCGCGAGCACCTCCAATTGTTCCTGGAATAAAATGTCCAGATCTCCAACTATGTCATCTGTCAAGCTCTGTGAGTCTGCCTTTTGAGCAAGATCTTGTACTGCTACTGCCTGACGCATTGCCGACTATGCTGACTCTGACAACACTGAACAACTCTGAAACTGCTCACAGGTCTGCTCTGACTCTGAATGATCATTCTCTGGAAAAAATTCTTCTGGATAAATCTAAACTGCTGGTGACTGTGACATTGAGGCTGTGAACGGACTCTGGCTTGGATTCAAGACGCTTGCACTGGTGAAGTTTGTCAAATAGTGGGAAATGATCATCCTTAGGGACTTACAGGAGCGTGGGGATCTCTTCTGCTGATACTGACGCTCGTATCCCAATCCTTCATGCTCTCTCCATTCTTTCGCCTTGATTGGCTCGGCGATTCCTTGGTCGTATCGCCCAAGAGGTTCCTTTCTCGTATCCCCACTTGTGACACAAGTTTTCGACCATCAAACAGGGATCACTACGAATGGCCAAATGGCTGACGTGCTCGAGAGCGCTAATGAAATTAACCGGTTTGAACTGGTTGACACGGTACAGAACATCAGATGGTTTAGGCTCGAAACAGAAGGGGTTTGAAGCTACAGCAGAGACTACCTCAAAAGTAAGACGAATCAAACTAACTGACTCCTCGGAATCACCAAGGATGGATAGATACAACTGACATGGAAAATGAGATGATACATCATGAATAAGATCTGTAGGACGAATAAAAGTTGAGATAGAATCAACAGGAAAGATGAAATTGACTCTTGAGGGGCCTGCTGCTCCTAGGACTGAATGTCGAGGTAACAGCTAGCTAACTATGTTGGGTTGTGCTGGTGGTGCTTGTGCGGCTGCTGATGTGGGCATGGGGGCCTGCCTCCTGCGTGCTAATGACAATGACCTTTTGGTCAATCAAGTCCTGGATTGTGTTCCTTAGTGTGAGACAATTGTCCGTCGAGTGGCCTGCGACTCGATGAAAATTACAGAACACGCTTTCATTATACCATGTAGGAAGCGGACTTGGTGGCGGGCAAATCTCAAGCAGCCTCAAAAGGGATGCGACTTTAGGGAACACCATGCTCAATGGCTCCACTAATGGAGTATAGTGGCGCCTGTCACGGCGTTGCCGTCTCGGCCGCGAATGTGCCAAGGCAGGCGCATCACAACTGGTGAGGTAGGATATACTGGAGTGGCAGTGGGAGTGATGTGTGATGCATGAGGTGCTCTAGGTGTGGACATGGGTGCATAAACTACTTGGTGCTGAGGGGGCGGATGGGCATTTGCCAATGCAGTAGGGGATCTAATGTAAGAAACTGTATTCTTGGAGGGATCTCACCTCTTGGGAGGATTGGCGTTATGGTTATTGTTGTTGTTGTTGCTGCTGGCGCCACTATGTGAGGAAATGGCCTGTTTGGTGAATGTAGAGAGTGCTGGAAAACTTCCGCCGCGCAGTGAACTCTCAAGACGGGCATCCACCCGAAGCATAGCATTAAAAGTGGTGACTGGCTGAATGCTGAGTGAGCCCCGATTGCTGGTTGTGCTCCTCGGATCACAATCTCAATAGACTCCTCATCGGAGGGCCTATCTTTGACCTTCGAAGTCAAGGACCGCCAACGTCCAACATGTTAGAAATATTACATGAATTTTGATAATTATTTACTTGTGCATATTTTTCATAAATATTATAACTTGAAAAAGAGATAAGTGCCTTATCTTGAAATCAAAAAAGGACATACCGACATCAAGAGTGACAGACCTGTCCAGCACAAATCAGAATATATTTTGGAACTCCGCAAAAATCTGAGTTGAACTAAAAACGGCATACCGTGGATAGAACGGCATACC
>JAMKQA010014519.1:0-11316 GCA_024699735.1 Posidonia australis
CCAAGTGATGATTTTGTAAAGAAAAGAATGGGTTTTTGGGAATGAGTCCCAAGTGTTGTTTTATAAAGAAAGTGATTTTCAAGGAATAAAACCAAGTTTTGCATATTAAGAAACATGTTTTCTTTTGGTTTTATCGTGCTTGTTTGTAGTTGGGTGTTTTGGGGGCGCGTACTGGGTGACTTATATGTCACTCACGTGTGCTGTGTGTTTTCAGGTGCAGACCGCGTGCAGCTAGTTTCCGATGCAGGAATCGGATTTTCTAGCCGTGCATCGAGATCCTAGAGGTAAACCTTGGTTATAGTCCTTTTGTTTTGTAATTTGTGTAATTAGGCTTGTGATGCTGTTGTTTGGTAGCGTGCCCGGGTTCGGGGCGTTACACATTTGTTTCTCAACTGCTCATTTGCAAGGAAGATTTGGGAGTTCTTTTTGGACTCACAGCTTTATCCTGGATTTCTATCTGTTGGAGATTTATTTTTATTTACCCCTAATCTTAAGTATTACCTACCATTCTCTGGGTGGACTTTGCTTCTCCAGATCATTCTCTAGTTGATTTGGAAAGAAAGGAATAGTAGGATCTTTCGCAATACATTTAAGTCAGGTTTTTTGATCATTAATGATATTATGTCTCTAATGAAATTTTGGGTGGAAAACCTTGTATCAGGTTTTGAGAAGGATGACATGTTACATTTTGTTTCTACAATGGGTTCACATCCTGTGGAGCCTCTTATTGCACCTTCTATCCCCTCTTCAAATGATCCAACTGGAGAGGAAACTCAGAATGCCATGCAAGAATGATGATGGCTGCACTAAGTGTAGTAGAAAAAAGAATTTTTGATGTAATACTTCTATTGCTCCATTTTTGCGATTAATCTGGTGACTGTTTTGTGGTTGAATAGCTTATGGGTTTGTAATATTCATACTTAAGACAATGTTTCTTATCTGACATTTTAGCCGAAGAAATAATATCTATCTATCTCAATCGTTAACAAAAAAAAAAAAATAGAATTATTGTTCCATGTCCTATAATCATTGATAAATACTGGCACAGTCTGTGTGTGTTATTTGAACTATACTGCAAGTGATAGCTTTTCATTGTTCAAGTTTGCTAGGTGTCTAACTTCAGGTTTAAGCTGCAAAAATATTGTTTTTCATGTTGGGGAAAAAAACGGACAAGCAGAGTTATTTCTTGTATTGTTTAGATTTTTCTGGAGGATTGCAGAGTTGTACTTCAACCAATTCTACCACTCAAGTGCATTGTTAATGTTATATTATTTTTTTGCATGTTATTTTTATCATTTATCTATATGACTTGACATTTATTTGTATGCAAAATAACTCACAATACTTGATGGAAGGAGTCTTTAAAGGTGAAGGAGGATGCTAGAAACATGTTACAAATATGCTACTGGACGAATGTTGTCTTTAGATATTTGTTTTTTGAAAAACATGTTACTGAATGTCATTATAAAGATTGGTTTTGTGGAAAGTAAATATTGTTTTTTGTGAATTCCAAAGACGATTGATGAAATGGTTATTGTAAATTAAAAAGATGTTTGTAGATGTTATTATAAACATTTGTTTTGCTCTGTAAACGTTTATAGAAAGATGTTTGTGAATTCCAAAGACATTTGTGGAAAGTGAACATTAATTCTGAAAAATATTATTTATATTTAAATTAAAAGAAACAGTGATTCAACAAAATAAAAATGAAAAGAATCTTTTTTTTTATTTAAGTGACTTTTATCGAAGATTTCAACTATCGTTTAAAGTATAATAATTATGTAAAATAAAAGACATGGGTTTTATCGAGGATTGGACTTTTGTGAGTTTGTCGAGGATTGGAACCCTCGACAAATACTTTTCCTGATCATCCTACAGTCGACAAGTGGGACTATTGACGGAAAATGGTAACTGACGGTTTTAACAGTTGGAGTAGTAAGTATTATTGAGGATTGAAATCCTCGATAAAGACTATTTTTCTGCTAATGTATAACAAGTGCAAAGCCTATGTGCACTCCAATGTCTTCTGGTGCCAAGCACAGCACCTCTAGAAGTACATTTGCTCAATCTACTCTCTATCGGCAAATTGTTGCCAATGGACATCCGATGATCTCTCATCTACCATCCACACACCAACTAGTAGATATTCTTGCAAAGCCATTGGTGAAAGATCCATTTGATCAAATTAGATTCAAGTTAGTGTCTTCGTGCACAAGATCCACCAGCTTATTGAGGGGGTTATATTAGTGAATACATTATGTATATACATGATACCTTTTGTATTGATAGTACGTACATGCAGAGATGCTCACACAAACACTGACATCTTATCTGAATTACATGATTCAAGTTGGTCAAATTAGATTCTAGTTGTGTAGCCACCTCTGCCACAACGACGTGCTGTAACAATATTCCTTCTATGGGCCATATACATAATAAAGCTACCACCACAATGGTGAGTGGCATGGAGAGCAATCCTTTTCCTACTCTTATCATCTCGACCAACAGTTATTTTGTTGTTTTACCAAACTAATAGATAAATGACAATAAAATGACAAACATATAGTAACATTGATAGTGCATGAAGACGAAAAATAGTGAAACAGTATACCTTGATTCTCTGTCTCAACTTTCACAAATTATTATTGAAAGTATATGTGTAGAAATTGTAAATGGTGAATCAAATTATGTGTGGGGCTCACAATCCACTGAATATGTTGGTGTCAATTTTAGGGTTAGCTGACCATTTCCCAACTCCAAACTATTATGTCTATCTAGTCGCTAACAAACACGTCATTAATGCATAAAAGAAGAGCGGAAGTGTTCCCATAAATATTTTCAAGCTAATTAAGGTATGGAATGTTCTGTACATGATCAGAGCTAGTTGGGGACTAATTAACGTATCACAATCTCAGTAACAGGAACTGCATGTGTTTACTAAGGTACAAATTTGGAAAACCATTCCACTACTAATTTACAATCTTGCCACTTTTTAATTACAACATGCTTAACGTGGCAGATTATTAATCTTATTTAACCAGTTACCGAAGTGTTCTCAACACCTAGGGAAACGTACAAATTAAGTTCCACGAAAGATCACATGTGCCACGCATCCTTTTAATTAAGAGAAGAATCAAAAAAACTTCTTAGATGGCGTTTCTTTTTCTCCTGGAAACCAGTGTGCGTTTTAATTTACGATTATTAATTGAGGAGGATTTTAACCAGTAAACGTTCCATAATTCTCCGTGTAAAACGTGTCAAAATCCTATCGAAATCCCATACAACGATTTATGTGTCTCGCGAGTCGAGTGAAATCCAAGAATCGACAAGAAATATGATCACGTGATTCCCAAAATCAGATTAGCTTGTGGTTGTGTCCAGGTGGACTTCATTTGTTTACGTAGCATGCCGTTTTTTGAATTTTAACTGTCTTCATTTGTTTGGTTGTGACTTGTGAGCTTGCGACCTACGACGACATGCTAGATACTAAAAATATATATAATCAGAAATATTTTGAAGGTACCACTATCTTATTTAGTGGACATGATTAAATTATTTGTTCTTTTATTTGCCCCTCTTTCTTCTTCTTTTCTTCTACCATTGTCGTCATGATCCTCTCCTCTTACCTTTCTTCGTGCCACCACTACTGTCTCCTCTCTTTTCTCCTCCAGTTGCTATTATTGCCTTACCTCCTTCTTCCTCCTACTGCCATTATTGTTGTTGACGTCCTCCAACTTTCTCCTTCCTTCCATTTACTATGCTTGTAGCTCCTCCCATCATCGCCACCACCTCTCCTTCCTCCACCTCCTCCTACTACTATTGTCGTCGTCATTGTTCATGTGTATCATCGCCTCTTCCGTGTACCACATAGCTTACCTCCTCTGCTGCTGCCATCATCGCTCCTCCACCTCCTTTGGATTCTCACATGTACCAATGGATTCCCTCGTGTACCGTGCTACTTGCTTCCTCCGTCGCCTCCTTACCCCTCCTTCTTTGTCAGCTCTTCATGTACGTCGTTGTCGCCTCTCCCTCTCTTCCACCTCTCCCTCGGTAGTTAAATGTATCTAACAATTGATGTTACTTACCTACAACAATCTTTTCTACAAACATAATTCCAACCTCATATATAATCGTAAGGAAATCATAATTCTCTTCTTTTGTTCGGTGGTGAGCTTGCGACTTGCAAGATGCTTGTAAAATATATTTTGTCTAGACAAAATAAAATGGCTAGTATACGCTCCAAAACACCCTTAAGACGTGTCATACATGTAATCCTAAGGTTCGTATGTTCTTTCCCTTGGTGGAACGCTGACGTTGATTAACTTAGTCTTATCAGTCATTCCCACTTACTTCTTGTCTGTGCTACACATGCCTAGGCAAGTGGAGAAAGATATAGACAGGATTAGAAGCAACTTTTTGTGAAACTCAGATCCTGCAACCCATAAAGGATTGCATCTAGCCAAGTAGGCAACTCTTTGCAGACCTAAGCAGCATAAAGGATGGGAGATTATTAATCTCAGAAATTTTAACTTAGCACTCAAAACTAAGCTTCTTTGGCAATTACTCTCAGCAAATTGTCAAATGAAGTGGAAAGAATTAGTAAAGGCCAGGTACCTCAATAAACTATGGCCTGGTGCTCTATTAAACACCTCTATAAACAACTGTTCCCCTCTTTGGCATAGTCTTAAAAGCTGTTTTGATGTTCTCAATTGTTTTTCTACCTACTATTTACGGAATGGGAAAGATACGCTTTTTTGGGAAAATAATTGGTGGAATGGGACTAAACTCAAATACATTTTTCCCGAGCTTTTCTCTGTAAGTAAGGGTAAAAAAGCTTCTATCAAAACAATTTGGGAGTTATTCAGGGTGGATTTCAACAAGTTGATTGACCACTCCAAAATCTAGCTAGAAGCTTGCAATACACTGCAATTCCAGCTCGATTCTCTGGCATCTATTATTCACTCCATCTCTTTGGGGGCCGAGGAGGACTCCCTTTTCTGGACGCCCACTGCTACTTCTAGATTCTCTGTTAAGTCATGCTATAATGTCTTGAACGATGGTGGACTTAGATTCCCTTACTTTGAGCACATCTGGCATAGTTGGGTTCCATTGAAAGTCAAATTGTTCTCTTGGTTGGTACTGCATAATAAGAATTTGACTAAAGAAAATTTGGCCAGAAGGGGATAGGCTAGCTCTCAAAACTGTATATTTTGTGACTCCCACATTGAATCTAATACTCACTTATTTCTTAACTGCACTTATATTTACCAGATCTGGTGTTTTTTCTTGTCTTCGAATTTATATCCTGGTTATTAATATATTGCAGATTTGCTTTCATATAAACCTGCTCTTAGATTTCCCTTAAATAATCATGGTTGGATTGTATTGCTCCAAATCTTCCTCTGGTTGACTTGGAAAGAGAGAAATTGCAGAATTTTCAGAGGCTCTTGTAAATCCTACTTTCTTATTATGTTGGATATCATTGGACTAATGAACCTATAGATAGAAACTCTTGTTTCAAGGTTTGAAAAGGATTCATTGCTGAGCTCATTATCTTCTATGTCTGCTGCATGGACTGCGGACCAAGCCTCTAATCCTACTATTTCCAGGGGATCTTTGGAGGCTTTTCACCCTCAAGCCTCAGTCGTAGACATGCAAGACCCTTCCTCTGCCACTGATATGGGACAGTAAACATCCTGTTAAATCTTGAAATATTGGCAAGTTTGGTTTGGCATGTACTTATAAAGGCAAAAACATTGCCTTGTTTTCTTTTCTACTCTATTTAAAGTTCTGTATCATTTTAGAAGTATGATTCCCTTGGTTCCTTTACCATTCAGATTTTTATTAATATAACTTACCGATATCAAAAAAAATTTTAAAAATTGGGATATAAAAAATGCAAGTACATAGAAATATACTAAAAATGTATATGAACAAGAAAAATGTATCAGAGCTCGTTTATACTAAATAAAATTACCATGAAATTAATGACATACTCATGTTTTACTTTATAATTGTTTATTTTTTCTGTAAAAATTGAAACTTTTTGAAGAAAATACATTAGTTTAAATGGAGGTAGATTCATTACAAGAAATGTTAGTGTGATTGGCATCTCAATTCTTAGAAATCCTTGTCTCGATTATAAGAAAGTACCTTAGAAATCTCAATTCTGATTGGCATCACAAGGACTAGGCTGGTCTCAGGTTGAAGTAGGAATAAAGATCATTGATGGGCACCAGAAAAATGATTGAGAAAACTCCATCGACCAAGATAGATTAAAAATGGTGGGGGCAATATATGTAAAGAAAATAAGTGTTGAGATGACTTAAATCCTAATCCATTCATTACTTAATCAGTTACGTAGTTATGGGATCCTACATCAGATACTCATCCATACTTCTATCTGTGGATATAGTCTGTTATGGTGAATTAGTAAATCTATGTTTCTTGTATGTGTGTATGTGTGTTTGTTTATTTATTCTCTTGCATGATAATTGGAACAGTTATAATTTTGCACTTAACTTTGATGAATGAACAAAGGAGAAGGAGATCCCGATTAAATTGTGTGGTAAGTAACTTGAAGAGAGAATAGCTAACACACAAATAGAAACCAACATACCACACAGCGAATCGGGAAGGATACATCCTGTCTGAAATGTGTCTTTCTTTTACTTAAAAGATGAGTCCTAGAAAAAGGAATGATTCTATACAGTATGAGTGTTGTAGCTATGATGGAGGCGAACATATCTCTAGAGCAAAAGCAACAAAGAACTCCTTCCACCCTTAATGCAAATGCAATGTATATGCGTGTGGTAGCTACGATGGAGGCGAGCATCACTCAAGAGCTTGACAAATCCCTACTGGTAGGGATGCAAAAGAAGGAAATTGAAAAAAAAAACCCTTCCACTCCTCCACAAAATATTGCTTAACAATAGGCCGGACAATGAATTAAGTTTTGACCTAAGACTTGTGAATCGAGACCTGCAAAGTTACGATCTAGGTGTAGAAAATAAAATCTATTGACCTTTGGACCTGAACCTGATAGATCCATTTGTTTAATAGATAAGGACTGAGTCCAAAAATATCTAAACTTGTGAAATCATAGATCTTAAATATATAATAATAATAATAATTAACTATTATTTATTTTTTAAACAAAACCTTTATTTCCCTTTTTTAACTCAAACTCAAACTCTTTTGTTTTCTTCTTTAAGTCTTAATTACGACCGCCACATTCTCTTCTCAATAGCTTAACCTCTCTACTCCACCTCCTCTCGACCTCTTCTCTTCGCTACTGTCACGTTCTTCTCTCCTTTGGCTGCCACCTACAGATTACCCCCTCCTCTTAATCTGTCCTCTTCATCATCACTTTCATCTCCTCCTCTCTAGTGGCTGTCACCTCCAAACCACCTTCTCTTCTCCTTTCCACCTTTTCCTCTCAACTTCTTCTTTCCACCGTCGTCGCCGCCTTTAGACCTATCATACTTGAGATCTAAATCCAGATTTGTTATCTTTATGGGTCTAGGTCTAAATTTTAGATTATGGATCTAAACTTAGACCTAGATCCGTGGAATAGAGAAGTTTAGGCTTAGGTATTGGTGGATCCGACCCATTACGAAGCCTACTTAGCAAGCTAATGTTTACATCATACAATCGTAAATAATTTCTTACATATATTGTCTTGAGTCTACATTTGGACACCATGTCTTGCTAAACTTTTCAATAATATCATCATCTTTTGGTCTCAATCCAAAGACATACTTTTTTCTTGTCTATATTTCAAGTGGCCTTTGGTACAAATGTAAACTTTACTACTATTCTTAGGGTTTGTTTGTTAAAACGTCTATGAATTAAAGATTTCAAAAAAGTTAAGTACTTGGAATGATATGGATTATTACAACAAATAATCTTGTTTAATAAAAGTATGATATTATTTGAAGCTAGTAAATTTTGTCCTTGAAACCAAAGAACCAACCAAGGTTGGATTTTTGACACTAGTATAAATTGGCATGTGAGATTATTTACAGTGTCCAACACAATTAATCCATCTAGCTTGTGTTTGGTAAAAAAAAATCCATGATCATAGATATTTTTATTATAGTGTTGGATTATAATCTAACACTACCAAACGCAGACCCTTAGTATGCATCAATCACCTTCTAAACTTCAAACTACGTTGAGGGCAAACGATTCCACACGAAAGAAAAATACAAAACGGAATTTGGGCTGAGAATGTCGACAAAAGCTTTTGCACTCAACAAAATAGGGCTTCTAATTAGGTACAAATTCATACCAGACTACCACCTCAAAAATATTACGGCGCACGTTCATATCCGGAAAGGAAAAGGTCGCAAAGGAAGATTGAAATCACGCAAGTTGCTTACTTCAGTGATGCATGTTTCCATACATCATATATGACCGGCTACCTGCATCCAAACACATCCACGTCGATTTGGACTTTCCATCTCCCATGCCGAGATGATGTCGATCTCTTGACGCGGAAGAAGAAGAACCTCTCCAACTTGCAAAAGGGCAAGACCACGCCACGTCCTTTCGTTCTATCATGCGAAGTGTGAACTCATCTGTACACCGGGGCGGCGCACCATATCCATACTGGAGAAGTCGACATTTGTTGTTACCTCCACGTTTCATTCATTCATGGTCATTGGTCATTGGTCGTCTTTATCGTCCTCGTCACGCTCTAATATTATTGCCGGCCACCCTGAGATATTTTGCAGCGACGGCGTTGTTACGACGTGGGCACGCGTGCGAGTCTAAAGAATAAAATGCAATTTGTTTGACCGGCGTAGTTTATCATCCAATATGGCTCTTCTTTCCTTTTCTGAAAACGAAAGGCTCTTCTTCTTATACATGGATCGTGATGATCATCGGATCGTCCCATTGTCTTTTATCTGTCTAGCTTTTGTCGTTACCCTGCAGTGGAGTTAGGTTTTCCATGAAGGATGAGGTAGAATATTTTCTTTAGTGGTGGGGTGTAACATAAAAGATATATTATATTGCCGACGGAAGGAAAAAATAGTGGACATTTGATGTCTACACGTAGATACCAGCCAAGGACCGTCCAGCCGTATCCATTCTAGTCACACGGACTTCTATAGTGCAGTGGCCGGACAAATCTTTCACACTGGGATTTGCACTAGTTTTAGCTTGGCGAGGATTGAATCTTACGTCAAGTCCAACCATCCCGTTCAAGTATGAAATCGATGTCTTCTGACTAAATTTTCACAGTCATTGGTTCGATTAACGAAGTTAAGAATTCCACTAGTGCGTTAGGCATTGATTACAGAAGCCATGGAATCCACGTGTGCCTCATGTAAGTTAGCCAACGATCAATGAGCACATAGCCATGTATTCCACATCCGAGTTAATCTCCAATCAAGTGAATTTCCATAGTAATTTGGAAAAACTACTTTAAAGTCTATGATTTTTTATTACTTGGAGAGAATTATTTTTAAGTGTAAGTATTGAGTTTGGGCATTGATATTGAGGAAGTGTTCAGTGATAGACTATATAAGATTTACTTGATGTTGTCATGTCGTTGACCTTGATTTGAAAACGATCCTCGTATCCTCATAGCAACCACCTCTTATAGAGGAAGTCTCTCAAAGTAAAAGCAAAAGAGTTGAAAAATTGTTATGTAGTTGTATGTTAATATCCATCCTCATAGCAACCACCTCTTATAGAGGAAGTCTCTCAAAGTAAAAGCAAAAGAGTTGGAAAAATTATTATGTAGTTGTATGTTAATATCCTAGAGGGATATCTCATTTATAGCACACTCTATAACTGTGTTATAATATCCCTCATACATTACTTAATCTAATATATCTTACAATATATTGAGTTAACCCACTAATTAAGTTGATTAAGTCACATAAGTTGGACATTTGAACTTAAGTCCAACAATCTCCTACTTAACTTATCCAACTTACTTTATGCTAGACAAAACTTTATGTGAAACAACTACTTTTTAATTGCATAATAAGACATATTAACCTTCATTCAAAATAATAACTCTCATAGATACTAGACATAGCAGTAACTCCTTGTCAAAATATATGTTCCTTCCATGTAGTAAGATATTTAAAATTAAAGTTACAATTGAACACTTTATGTAGTAATCAACACTTCATGAATATATTTACAAATGTCATGACAATAAAAGTAAAGTTTATTTTCTTTAATTTATCCAATAATAAAATAATAGTTCAATATTTAAACAAATATGAATTATTAAACAGAGATCATCAAAAAAACGTGACATTACATAGTATATTAGCATTTGAACTATCAAAGCAAAACCTCAAAAGAACTAACTAAATCCATCTTAAGCACATGCTCATTATAGGTACCGGGAAGAAGTGTTTTTGTAAGAGGATCAACTAGCATTGAATTAATTCTAATATGCTTAATAGACACTAAATGATTTCTAATTCTCTCCTTTACAATCAAGAACTTGATTTCTATATACTTGCATGCATTAGAGCTGTTGTTGTTATTAGAGAATTTAATTACTGCCTCATTGTCACAATAAATTTTTATGGGTTTCTCTATAAAGCCCATGACTCTTAAGCATGTGTGATAAAGTTACCTATCCAAATAGCTTGCGAAGATGCTATATAACAAGCTATATACTCAGTCTTCATGGTGAAAGCAGCAACTATCTTCTATTTAGTATTGGACCATGAGACAACTCCCTCAGCAAGTAGGAAAATATATCCAAAAGTGGATTTTCAAGAATCAATACATCCAGCAAAATATGAGTCAGAAAATCCCATAGCCTCTAATTAATCTAATCATCTGTATGTGAACATGAGATTTTTAGTTCCTTGCAAATATCTCAAAACCTTCTTTGCAGTTTGTCAATGTGAAAGTCCTGGATCAACTTGATATCTTCCTAGATATCCAGTGACAAAAGCTAGATCTGGTCGAGTACATATTTGTGCATGGTTGAAACACTCAATTAACACAGCATATGGTCGATCCTTTATTACAAGTCCTTCTGAATTTGATTGAGGTCCTTGCAATTTTCTTAGTTTATCACCTTTTATTATCAGTGTCTTATTAGGAACACAATTTTTCATTGAAAATCTCTTTAATACACTTGATATGTGTAACCATGCCGGCGAAGAGATTCCGCAAAAGAATGCGAAATCGGTCGGCAAAATCAGGTCGAAAAAACAAAACAAATGCAAAATGCAGGAGTCGCCACCTAATCTATTATGGAAGACGAGGAAAACCATATACATGAAAAATCATGCAAAAATAATAAGGACAAGTCTGCGAAAACCAAAAAGA
>JAMKQA010014520.1:0-13756 GCA_024699735.1 Posidonia australis
CAAAAAAAAAAAAAAAAAAAAAAAAAAAAACAACAAAAGCCCAACTACCAAGCCCATTCACAGTCCAAACCACATTTTCATTTAAAACTTAGGAAACAGAAAAATAAACCAATAGTGCCTTCTTGCTCCTTGCAACCATCTCCCCATCTCCTTTCTTCCCACGAAAATCCAACTGCAAGCCACGATCTCCACCTTGTCTTCCACCCCTTTTAGAGCATGAAAAACCACCAAAAAAGAAAAAAAGAAGGGAGCAGCGAGAGGAGATTGAATGGAGAGTGCTGGAGCAACCAAAGGACTGCCGGCGAGCTTCACAGGGAGGATAGCTGCCTTTAGTTAGGTAATCTCCCTCATTTTTATCCTAAATCATGTGTCTTAGGTCTAGTGAGCCCCTATTAGTCTTTTAGGTGGTCTCAGCTGGAGTTGGCTGCCCCGTCGGACGCCTCTCCATCCTCCGGTGGTGGGTTCACCACCACCGACGAGGCCTCAGGTCTCTTAAGTCTAGGCCAGGCCCCTGTGGCCTTTCCCTCCTCTTATCCTCCTTCGTTTTCTTCCTCCTGGAGTCCCCTTCAATTGGGAAGGGACCCTCTGGCCTCCTGTGGCTAGGGCCAACGCTGCCATCGTCGCCACTACGCCGATCGACGCCGTCGAAGCTCCGGAGCCCTCCAAGCGCCGACGCAACCTCCGTGTGCTTCCCTGACGAACCTCAAGCTCCCACGAACTCTGGAGAGCCTTCATCCCGCCGCTTGAACTGCCACAATGCTCCGTCGACCCACCACCAGTCGATAGGGAGACCGGAAGGATGCCTCCCTTGCTCACGAAGTCGCTTGATGCCTCTAGAACGTTCGCCGCATCACCTACCCTCGCCACGTTGTCCCAGCCGCAGTGTCGCCTCCAGTAGCCTCACTGTCATCGTCCCCGACGCCGACAAACCGCTTGCTGGAGCCTGAGGTGGGGGAGGCAACTCAGGCCTCCCTAGTCTAGCCAATAGCCCTGGAGATGCTCACTGTGACACCCTTAAGCTTCTCCGATCACCGCCACCGCCTTCCCTCCACCACAGCGCTGTCGAAGGCTCGTCCGAGTCCGCGTCAGAGTAGGAGCACCGACGATCTGCCGACAATCTTCGAAACAGTCAGATTTAACAATAATTCTTTTAGTTTTCAATAATTACACATAGGTCCTGATTATCGTTACATTTAGGTCCTTGGAATTTCTTTCAGGTCCTTTTTTCTTGTATTCAGGTCTTTTCGTCTTACATCCATGTCCTTTCTTGCATTCAAATCCTTTTTTATTACTCTTGGGTCCTTTTTTATTACATTTAGGTCCTGTATTTTGTGTTTAAAACCCTGAAGATTTGAATAAGTTTCATTCTTTTATTATTCTTGTAAATATTGCATGATTTGTCCTGTTTAAATTTTAATTTCATTTTAGTCTCATAAATGTTTGTTTCTTCATAGTTAGACCTTTACATTCATGTTTTCTTTGCAAGTAAGTCTTAGAATTTATTTTGTGACCCTTGAATTCTCCTTTTTTTAAATTGCATTGTAAATATTGCACATTTTGTCCTATTTAACTTTTAATTTCATCTTCAATCCTATTTATGCATGTTTTATCACACTTAAGCTCCTGAGATCATGTTTTCTTTGCATGTAAGTCTTGAGCTTTTACATTTTGCCACTAGAGTTCTTTGAAAAGAATTTCCTTTGTACAATTTGTATCCAAAACCTTAAAGTTATCCATAATTACACTGATCATGTAAAAATCTTAATTTTTATCACATTTTGGTCCTGAAATCTTGCATGTTAGCCCCTGAACTCCATCCACAGTGTTTTCTGGATAGAAATGTTTATACCCAGGCTCCTGAATTTTTCTTAAATCGTTAATGATGGTTTTAATTGCATTTTAAATCACATTTTAATATGTTTCCCATTTATTGATCACGTGTGCATGTAAAATCATCACATGAGTAAAGTTTTCATCAAAAAACCCTGTTTGCAATATAAATGAATATTAGATTTCACATTTTTGTCAGATTTGCACCCTATGAGGGAATTTTGCAAAGTAGACCCTTGGTTTTCAAGAAATTATCAAAAGTACAATTTTCACACATGTTACACCACATAGTCACATTTTCTTTAAATTCTACATCCTATCAGCAAGATAAGACTTTTTGAACACATTCTTAACCATGATCTTTCCCTTTCTGTGAATTTTGCATATTAGACCTTCAATTTTCAAGAAATTACCCAAAGTATAATTTTCACACATGCCACACCATAGAGCCACATTTTCTTTAAATTCTACATCATAGCATCAAGATAAGACTTTTTAAACACATTTTTAACCATGAACTTTCCCTTTCTGTGAATTTTGCACATTAAATCTTGAGTTTTCAGGATATTATCTAGGTGCCATTCTCACACACCTTAGTGTCACATTTTCCTTTAGTCCTTCATCTACACACTAGGATAGAAATTTCTGAATGTATTTTAATTCAAATTTTCATCCTTCACTGTGAATTTTGCGTTTTGGTCCTTGTACTTATCTCTTATTGTATTTACATTATTTTGTTGATTTTAAGACCTTGTCTTCTACATGTTTTCATGAAAACAACTTTTCCTGACATTTTGCATACATGCTGGCATACCTTGGACCATACATTATCCCCGTTCATGCATTTATCACATTTGACCACTGAAATGACCAAATTGCCCTTGTGTCATCAATTCATGCACATGCATGTCAGTTATTGCACCAAGTCATGCATAATCTCTATCCAAAGCATTCCTTAGCGTCTTTTACCCATTTAGGTACATTTTCATGCATTCTACATAGTTTTTGTTGTATTTGTACATCAATCCATCCTTTTGAATAAGTCTACATTTCATGCATTCTTCCATGGATTTTTCTCCTACCTGTTTTCGAATTCCTTCATCTGATATTCGATTTGACTATCTTTATTCCATATTTTTGGATTTTTTAATTTGATTTGGATTTCATCGCCCGAGGGCGTACATTAACAGGCCTGAAGGCCAACATTGACCCCACCACGGATTATTCCCTTTTTTATTTTCATGACTTTTTCCATAATTTTGATGACTCGGGTTGACCCCACTTTCTATCTTTTTGATCTCAGTATGGTTTTCTGAACCATTCTTTACAAAAATATCATCATTTTATGTGATTTCTTCTCATCTCACCATTTGCCTATTTTATGTGATTTTCTTTGCAATTTTTCCGTTTGGATTTCTATGGTATTTTCTGCACTTCAAATGATTTGGATCTGTTGTATTTTTGATCTCCTTGAGATCAGTATAGTTTTCTGAACCATTCTTTACAAAAATAGCGTCATTTTATGTGAATTTTTTCACATGTCACAGTTTTCCTATTTTATGCGGACTTCTTTGTAGTTTTCCCTGCTTGATTTCTGCGATGCTTTCTTTGATTCTAACGACTTGAGTTAGTTACACTTTTGACATTCTTGAGACCTGTATGATTTTTGAAGCCACTCTCACCAGAAACCTTGTCATTTCATGTGATTTTATTTATTGTGCCATACTTTGTGATTTCATCATTTCATGTGGATTTCTTCGCAGTTTTTCACGTACCCTATTACACATCCATCCAGTCTTATCTTGGCATTCATATTAGCATGTTTAGAGCACGATCTAAGCTTTACAAGTATTCACCTAGCCTTTATTAAGCGAATTAGACTAAAAAGACTGAGTTTCTCAAGCATACGGGAGTGCCTAACACCTTCCCCGTGCGTAATAGGAATCCTTACCCATCCTCTGGATAGCAGACATCTGGCCTTCACATTTGCATCTCATTTATTCACTTTTTGTGATTTGTTTGTGGTTTTCCTCGTCTTTCCTTAAAAGACTAGGTGGCGACTCCCTTTTCTTTTTTGTTTTATCCCATCTTGTGCCTTCGCCATCTTGGCGTGGCTGTGGCCTCCTCCCTCTGACGCGACCCCGCATTGGATCATCGGGCCGGGGTACGGTCACAATGACCACATCTCTAACCTTTTTTAATCATTTTCTCAAAAATTTGATGAACGCTTGCTCAAGATAGAAGAAGCACACCGTACCTCTATTGACAAGATTCAAGTGGATATCGCATCTCTATATCATCAATTCGAGATATATATCCTAGGGTCAAGTAAGCAGATAGAAATCATTTCGAACATGATTGATTTGTATAATGAATCGGTTGTTGGATGTCATAAAAATTTTCATCCTCATTCTCCTCCACCTCCCAGACTACGACGAATTTTATCTCTGTAATGATTATTGTCTGAATTTGGGTCGTAATAGATACTATTTATTCCTATGAATTATATGAACACATATGTTTGTGTTGAATGAGTGATGATTCATGGTTTGCTTTAGTATTATTTTTGATAACATGGAAGATACATGACTGACTAATTATTTTGGACCTCTATAAGTATAATGACTACTTTTCATGCATTTAAATTATTTTGGAACTGTATGATACTCTCTTGATTGACATTTGGGAAGATTTTAATAAGTAACATTTCTATGCATGATTCTATTAATTATAACCGAAAGGGGAAGTTAATTGATGGGGATGTATGATTGAATATTTCTTTTTACTAATGACAAAATAGGGGAGATAAGTTAGATTTTCCATGTTACAATTTAAAATTAATATGACCTTCATGAAAAGGCTAGTTTTTAAGTTTAATCTCTAATATGCAAGTAGTTAGATTTTATCCATGCTTATTGATAGGGAAAGCATCCTTGAATTAAATATGGTTTTGTCATCATCAAAAAGGGGGAGATTGTTGGAATACATGTGTATTTTATTTTGATTTTGATGATAACAAAAGGAATTTATTTTACGGAATTTATTTTGCTTTAATCTCTAACAAAATGTGTTGAGAATTATTGAAGAGTTAGGAGAACAGGAGAATCATCATAGAGACGAAAATGAAGAATACTAAAAGAAATTTCTATGTAATTTCCTGTATCAATCATATGGAATTATTGTACTTGTAATGGTTTAAAAGAGGATGTAAATTCGATATACCAAAATAAAATCGGTATACCGAATGAGGTCAGGTATACTGTAATTTGTAATAATTAAAGTAGTTAAAAATCGGTACTCCGAAGAATTTCAGTATACCGAATCAGGAGAAATCGACATATCACGTGATACACCGAAAATCAAATAAAAGTGGATGGAAGCAGAAAGCAAATCGGCACTCCGAAGAATTTCGGCATACCGAATAAGAAGTTTTCGGCATACCGATTCGGTCGTGAAAAGCCAATTTGAGAGTAAAAACGGCACACCAAATTATTCCAAACTATCGAAGCTACTAGCTGTTAATAGCCGTTATACTAGCTAGTAGACACAAGGATTACTCTCTCTAATCTTATAAATAGAGCTCCTAATCAACCCTTAAGCATGATCAAACACTCTTAAGTTTATTCTCTTTGATTGCTACGATTATTCAAGCCTCACTCTCAATTCTTGCTCATATTTCCCAAATCCATTTGCACAAAAGCCTCATCAATTATATTGACATTTGTGGGAAAGCCTTGAAATGTTGTACTCAAGTAATTTGCGTTTTTCTCTGGTTGGGAGAAGATTCCGCGGTTCGCGGGGTTGGCAAGGGTCTTATTCAACAAGTAAGTATTTGTTTTATATAGTTAAAGGGAACTCTCGATGGTATATCGAGGAATGGACTAGGCTGAGGTTTAGTCGAACTACTATAAAATATTTGTACACTTCATTGTCTCTCTTTCCTTCTATGTATGTTTAATTAGTTAGTTCAAATTCAGTCTTTATTTGTGTTTGTTATTGGAAAACCTTAAGTAAAATTTTAAAATACTAAATTTTTCTATTCACCCTCTTTAGAGAAGCCTCTCGATCCAACACTATGGAGGTGGATTTCACAGAGCGATTGATTGCGATGCTTGGCACCCTTCCGACCGAGTTAACATTCTATCGACGTATGATGATGCTAGAGACTCGACAACAACCAAAGAGAGCATCACTTGGCAATAACAAATGACGATGATGACATCGTACAGCTTCTTCTCGCGAGAATTCCTCCGGAAGCATGACAAATACTTGTTCGTCTACTCAAGGTTGTGGTTCTTCGTCAACATTGTGTTCTACAACAGCAACTTCTTCCAATCTCAAATCTACAAGTCATTCTGCTCTAACAAGCCCAAGCCCAACGTCTGCAAGGATGCCTTCAATGTGGCCAAGTTCTAGTCCATCATTGCTCCACCATCCTTAGCTATTGGTTTGCCATCTACCTCATTGATCGCGTCGGCCAGAAGAAGCTACACCTGATAGGGCTTTTCTTTATGGCAATCTTTCTCTTCACCATTGGCAGCCCGTACAGCAAGTATTGCGCGAGAAATACAACAGTATGGTTCATATATAGTCCTCTGTGCCCTCACCTTCTTCTTCGCCAACATGCACTCAAACACGACCAGGTTCATAGTCCTACGTAGAGATGTTCCCCAGTAGTATATGGGAGAAGGGACTCCGAGGATGAGAACGAAGGTTGGAGTATCTTGTTAAGGATAACAAGGATAGGTTAATCTTTTCTTTTATTATTGATTTAGTTAACCATGGTGGGTAGAGAAACCTGACAGACTGAAACGATGGTTGACGATAGGTGCATACAGGTAAATTTTTTTGTTATAACAAGTGTATTGACGACAATAGAACTTATTACAAGGGTACTAATACAAAAAACTCATAAGAAGAAAAATCAAATCCAACAACAAATCCTACATGTGTTGATACGATACTTAATATTTGTATACTATGTCATACGATGACGATGACATATCAATCTTGTATTATTTCTCATGAGGAATTATCCTCTGTAGTGTGTCTGTTACGAATAGACACAAACATAAGGGGGTGGGGCCCTGGGCCAGGGGATGTCATGGTTGGGAAGGTGGTGGGGAGTGTGTGATTTGGGGTACCTTTTTTCTGATTTCTCGTATCATTATATCATGAATGATACAGGTCATATATGATACAGAATTATACACTTGCGATACGAGATATACACTAATGATACGCGAAAGAGGATGTGCATCATATTGAGGAGTCCAAATAGACACCACTTACTTAATTTACATCAACCGGGCTGTTAAACACATACGTCCATTTTCACGACAAAAATTTATAATTCCCTCGCCACCTTCTTTCTCACACTGCACTCCTCATATCGAGCTCACTCCCTCCCGTCCATGGCTTCCACCACCTCCCTCATCCTCCTCTTCGTCCAGCTCCTCCTCTCCTTCCCCCATGTTCTCTGCAAAACCCAACTCCTCTACCAAACCTTAATCTTGGGTTCTCTCCCAAACCCCTCATCTCTCCACTCTCAGCACTCCAACGACCTCACCTTCACCGAAACCAGTACTTCCAACACTCAACTTTCCACTTCCCTCCTCCTCTACCTCCACCACCGAGACACCCTCCACCCCTCGAACTCCACCCCCTCCCACCTCTTCCACCTCCGCCTACTCCGCGACTCCTCCAGAGCCTCCCTCCTCCAGTCCCTCGCCGCTGGCAGCTTCAACGCGACGATAATCTCCGGCCTCAAGCTGGGCAGCGGCGAGTTCTTCACCAGAATCGGCATCGGTACACCGCCCACCCACACCTACATGGTCCTCGACACCGGCAGCGACGTGGTCTGGCTCCAATGCTCCCCCTGCCACAGGTGCTACCCCCAGTCCGACCCCATCTTCGACCCAACAAAGTCCCGCTCCTTCGCCGCCGTCCCCTGCTTCTCTGCCCTATGCGGCCGCCTCGAGGTCGCCGGCTGCGACATTCGCAAGCGCTCCTGCCTCTATCAGGTAACCTACGGCGACGGGTCGATCACCACCGGCGAGTTCTCCACGGAAACGCTCACCTTCCACGGTGGAGCGCGGGTCGGGCGAGTGGCGCTTGGGTGTGGGCATGACAACGAGGGGCTGTTCGTCGCCGCCGGTGGGTTGTTGGGGCTCGGTCGGGGAAGGCTCTCGTTTTCTTCTCAGGTGGGCCGCCGGTTCGGAAGGCGGTTCTCGTACTGTCTTGTAGACCGGACCTCAACGGCGTCGAACCAAAACCGGACCTCGACGGTGGTATTCGGAGTCACGGACGACGACGACGACAACAATTCGAGCTCGGCTGTGTACACACCCATGTTGAACAATCCGAGACTGGGCACATTCTACTACGTGGAGCTGACGGGGATCAGCGTGGGAGGAGGAAAGGTGGCAGGTATAGTCGGGTCGGATCTAAAATTGGATCCGGTTACAGGTCACGGCGGTGTGATTATCGACTCCGGCACGTCGGTGACACGGTTGGCTCGACCAGCGTACGTCGCCTTGCGAGATGCATTTAGGGCTGGGACGGAGGGACTGAAGGTAGCCGAAGGGTTCTCGCTCTTCGACACGTGCTACAACCCTAGTGGGAGGAAGGAAGTGAAGCTGCCGACGGTGGTGATGCATTTGGGAGGTGGCGGGGAGCTGTCGTTGCCGGCGGAGAATTATCTTATACCGGTGGATAAGAATGGGGTGTTTTGCTTCGCGTTTGCGGGGACGGATGGTGGGATCTCCATCATTGGAAACATACAACAGCAGGGGTTTCGGGTCGTGTTCGATGGATCCGGATCTAAAGTCGGGTTTGTTGCTCGAAGTTGTTGAAGGCTTAAACTATTAGAATTTGGTTTGCAATCAAAGTAACCATACCAATGTCGAAAGTTCAGATTCCACATTGGACGTTAGCCTCAATGCATGCATGATCTCACGTTGTCTCCTGCTCTGCGGAGCCTTTGTTTTTTGGTTTTTTTTTCCTCTGTATTTGCGAGTATAAAATCGAGATGGGTGATGTTTATCTTACGTTGTTGTTGATTATTGCCGTTGTTGTCCACATGCAAAGCTACAGTGCCGGACGTGGCCCCGAGTCACGAGACATGTGATGTGTGGAGAGCGAAAACAGGAGGCAGCACTCTGGTCGGCGGTGGTGCAGCTAATGCTGCCAAGGAATGGGTGTCTTTTTGACAATATCTCGTTTTCATAGTGGTTGTGAGAACTTAAAGTTCACTACAGTCTTAGATTCGAATCCTAGAATATACATAAAAACTTATCGTTTACAAAAAAAGAAAAGGAAAGAATAGGTGTCTTTCTTTGATGTTGCACTTGATTTTTGTTTTAGTGATTGGGAAATCAGGAAGGTATATCGTCAATTATGTAAATTTAAGTTCACATTCCTAAATTTAACACTAAAAAAAAGAAATCAAACTTGGGATACTAAAGGTGAAAAGTACTATTATACTGCTGGCTGTAAAGAACTTAATGCAATACAAAGATCTTGTTTTTGCTTCTTCTTTTTTTTGTTTCTGGTTTCTTTCTTTCTTTTATCTGAAAAGTTGCTTGTTCTTTTGATGTGGGAGCCGTTATGCAAAAGCAACCGCTGTAGGTGTGCCATGCGCCAAAAGAGGTTCACGCCTGTCCAACACCTTTTTTTTGGTTGGACACGGTAGATAGATGGTCCAAGGGTCTTTTTCTCTCCAAAATTTCCTGAATTCAAACCAAGGGGGAGGGAGTGGCCAACTGGATTGGGGCAGTTGGTTACGCTTATCCAACACTCCGTGCAGGGCATTTAACCAATACACCTTTACAATTGGAATCAGTTCAATACCAAGGAAAGCAATCGAACCCAAAAAGGAATATAAGAAGGTTAAAAACTTGAAAATAAACCAACAAAGCTTGGTTCCACGCCTATGAGTTAGGCCAGTGGAAACAAAGTTGAGATTGAGTTACGCTACCATATTCACTTGATAAATGGGGTTCCATCAATATTATTATCCCTCTTTCATAAACCTTGGGGCCTGTTTACGTTGTGCCTTGGGAACAGCATGTCAGGATGATCATAGAGACGAATTTATTTGATGGAATAATCTTACATCTAATCATATCATGATTGGACGTGTGGTTACTTGTTGAGGTTGGATTATTCTACCTATTGTCAATTAATTTTAAGTTTGATGTCTAAATTTCAATATGATATTATTAGTCAAAAAGAAATTCCAATGGATCTAATCCATACATGTCCACTCTTATCTAATAAGAGACGTATATTAGTCTTAAAAAGATATCATAAATGAAGGAGTTTTATGCTACATTTGGTACCATGAAATGAAAATAAACAGGAATGAAATTTGAAATGAAATGAAATAGAATAGTTTTATTCCATTCTGTGTTTATTATGTAATCAAAATACAAAGTGGAATTAACATATAATTTTTTTTTCATTGTTTGGTACATAAGAATAAAATCGAAATGAAAATAAAAAATCTATATATTAATAAAGATATTCTATCAACCTAAAAAATGATTTTTGAAAGAGTTTTTTTTAACAAGTAGTATAAAAAAGACAAATTCATGTTTGTTTAAACAAAATTTTTTTTTGTCACAATCTTCCAACAATGGAGCAGAATCCACACGAAATCTTCTACCATTTCTTTACTTCCTCCTCCCCCTCCTCCTTTCTCTTCTTTTTCTTTAACTCCCCCTTCCTCTTCCCCCCTCAATGAATTCCTCCAACTCCAATTCCCTCAAGTCCTCAGTATCATACTAGAAGCTAAGCTAATCAGGTGAATCTGACCCTATCGAATTCCTTCGCTGCCATTGCACTAGAGTCTCCAATAGAAATTCCACTGGCCGAGGGTCGACGACGATGAACTTTAGGGCCAAGACCAAAGTCGAGTCCTTCCCTACCATGGATGTGTTCAAGCTTCTCTCTCTGGATTTTTTTGCCTTTTTCTCTAGTGGTGTGGCACCACTAGTGATGTGGAGGTTGCCACTACTGCCTTTGTCCTCCGTCATCGCCACTATCAGAGAAGAAACGTAACACCCCATTGCATCATGCTAGTATCAATATTACCCAGATAATTAACTAATTATGAAAAATTAAAATTCACAATGGAAATAGAACTTAGTAAACTACCGCTACCTAGAACTATGTATGCGGCTAAGTGCCTCCAGACAATATGCACCACCACTACACTGCACTCCTTAATCTGCACCTAGAACCAAAACACAAAATAAAACCACGCAAACGACATCAATGTCACTTGGTACGCGTCTACCCAAAACTATGACAAAAAACCACATAAAACTCACAAATTATAGTTATCAAAATTTCGGAAGAAAGGCCAGATCCATAAAACTAAATCACAATAATTCATGATTTCACTTGCAAACCATGTCCTTTTCAAATTATAATTATTTCCTTTGAAATTATATGCATCTTTGCAATCCATTTCGTGCATTCTCAAAACCAAGTCCACAACTGAAACTATCTCATAAAACTACACACAACATGAAAAACTTGTTACGTTACCCTGACTATAGGTAACCAACTAGTCACAAGCAGTTGATGAGGACTCCGACCTCTCTCAACTGTATTGCCGTAGTGAATTACCCCGTGCAAGAGTCCAACCACACCAACCACCGCTTCACTATACTACATATATCTTACACACGCACGAAGTACGTCCTCTCATGCCCCGTGATATAATGACCTGATCCCGAACCATTACTAAAATTCTAGCCACCATTTTTTTTATTTACATTAATTACTTACATCAATTCTACTACTAAATCCAATTTTAAACAACACAAATAAAAAGTTATTAACTGAATTAAATTAAACTAAACACTTACCAAAACCCTTGATATGTGGTCGACTAACTTCATCTTCATGAGCACTAGCAAACTCCTACTCTTATCTTGCACCTGAGAAAACACTAAACAAAATACACATTAGTGACTACTAAAAAGTCACTCAACACACACCTCATTAAAACACACATCACTCTAACATCTCTCATGGATGTCGCACACAATCTCAGGCAATACTCTTTTGCCTCACAAGCAACATAGCTTTCAAAATCATGTCTTCAAAAACTATTCTTTTCTTTTTTTCCTTTTCAAAATCATACTTTTGACTTTCAAAATCATTTTTTGTCTTTTCTTTCAAACCATACGTATGATTTTAAAACTTAATGCGTACTTGAAATGGATGCTCTTGCCAAGTCAAGCTCATAATCACTTAAGAGTGTCACATTAACATCAAGCCTCTGCTCAGTCAAAACAACAAATCATATCTAAAAAATTGACACAATCCTCATTTTTAAACATTTTCTTTCTAATTTAAAATCTCATGCTTTTCTCAAACATATTTCTTTTTTCTTTAAAAAAAATTTCATGTTTTTCTCAAACATCTTTCTTTTTTTGTAAAAATCTGATTGATGCATTTCTGGAAGCATCTCTAAACTAGATTCCAGCTCAAAATAGGAATCTCAAATTTGGCTAAAACACAAGTCTTAGCTAGAACTAGTCCTAAAACACAAGTTTCAACAAACTCTTGTACTAGACCTCTCTGGTGTGTCGTGTTGCCCGACGTCAAGCAATCGACACCTGGCCACAAGTAGTCCACCGAAGCACAATCAATGGTGTCTGTACTGTCGTAGTGTAAGTCTCCGTGTAGCGCATACCACCGCCCCGGCCAACAAACCTCTTTGTACTATGACCTCACAAGTCTTAGTCTCAACAAGCACAGGGATGCGTCTCCTCTCGATGCCCTTGTGTATCCGAACACCTGAGGACTCTCACCCT
The DNA here is from genome assembly GCA_024699735.1 of Posidonia australis. Taxonomy (NCBI): domain Eukaryota; kingdom Viridiplantae; phylum Streptophyta; class Magnoliopsida; order Alismatales; family Posidoniaceae; genus Posidonia; species Posidonia australis. Next base: position 12,663 of record JAMKQA010014520.1, read on the forward strand.
AGGCCCTGTTAGCACCTAATTGTCTCAATCTCGACACCTATACTAGCTAAGGTGTCATGTCCAGTTACACAGAGTCTCATATCCCCTCCCTCACTGTCACATGCTTTTGCGTACAGTTAGTATCCTGGGTCTTCGGCACTCAGAATAAACAAAGTCTCGTACCTCCAAGTCCAGTTGCCCCTCAACCCGCGGACCTTAGTCTTGACCTCGTGAACGACAATTTAGGAGTCTCATACTTTAAGAATCTGACGAACACTTACCTCAATCTCTTGATCTCTAGCCTCACCCTAGCCAACATACCCAACCACCTCAAAGATGTGACACCCCCTAATCTTGAAAACACGCCCTGTCAATCTCTCGACCTCAGCAAATTGAAAACTCTGGGAAACCTTTCAAAAACTTTGCAATTCTGTACATGTCTTTTCCAAACTCTTTTGAAAATTATTTTCGAAAAAGTTTGAAAATCATCTCTGAAAATATCACTAAATGCTGTGCAAAGGAATACCATAGAAATCTTTATAGTTCCTTATCAAAATTCTTTAGAAACCACTGTTTCAAACCATCCACGCTCTTTAGGAATCTTTAGAAAACGATCTTTGGAAAAATCACTTCTCAGAAACACTTTTATCCTCTCAAAATAAACTTTGAAAATCATTTTAAACCTTCAAGCTTAGTTGAAACATCAATTAAACACTTTGAGGATATAAGCTTATCTTGAGAAACTACACAGAAGCTCACAGTGGTCTTGTTAATTATATATATATATATATATATATAGAGTACATATCATTTGCATGCTCCCTCAACATTTAAAACCGCTTTTGTAACCAGCAAATCTGGTTTGTGGTTTTGTTTTTTGAAATTTAAAATTTAAAATTGTATTTGAACCACCACATTCCTTTCATTTCTTTCTCAAACCCTAAATCTGCCATCCATCCCCGCAACCACCTCCCCATGCCGACCCATCCTACGGCGATCGACCTCCCTCCGCTCTCCCTCCCTCCCTCCGGCGATCATCCTCCCACTGCTCCCCTTCCCTACGCTGCGTCGATCTTCCGCCACGGCCCGATGAGTACGGCTTCTGTTTCTGCCCC
>JAMKQA010014521.1:0-13981 GCA_024699735.1 Posidonia australis
GAGGGCTTTTATTAAAGTTTTAAACTCAGAAAACATTATTTTAAATGTTTAGGGTAAAACATGTAATATTTTCAGTTAAAACTTTATTCGAAACATTTAGAAAAATGAATGCAGGACCTAAATGTAATAAAAGGACCTGAAAGTAATTCCAAAAGGACCAAAGTGCAAGAAGAGTAAAAACGTTTGGATTTTATTTAAAAAAGTTTTAATGTTTTTAAAAGAAATAAAAAAGAAACGATGGCGCCTGCGGCGGAGCTCCGCCGCCGACGACCGTCAGAGGAAGCTAGTGGGGGGCCTCATCTTAGATCAAACCCCATAGGAAGCAAGAGGGGAAAGAAAGAGAGAGATCCACCGGAGCCGATGCGCGGTCGGACAGTTGGAAAGGCCTCCCCACCTCCTCTGCTGTTGCGGCACTCCGGTGTCGGCGTTGGGGAAGAAGGGGACTCCGGAGGCTGAGGCACAGCTGCTCTGAGGCTTTTGGTGGCTGTGGGACGCTTCGGGGCTTCCTCTGGAGCGGTGGGGACGCTGGTGGAGCGAGGTGGTGGCCCGACCGTTGCTGTCGTGGCTTCCTCCGGTGAGCGACACTATTGGAGCAATCCAAGGATCCTGGCGCAGTCCTAAGGTTCCGGAGGCTTCGTGGGACATGATGGAGGGTTTCTGGGGCTTTGGAGGCATGCGAGGGGCTGGAGGCTGACACGACGACTCTGGATCCCATCGTCTTCTCCGACGATGGTGGGATCAGAGCGACATTCCAGCGAGCGTCGTGCGGGCTGTTGGGAGTGGTGGAGCGGCAATGCGAGGGGCGGAGAAGCACTAGAGAGGCCAAAGGAGGAGGAGAGAGGGCTCGGGGGTCCAGAAGCCTCTCTGGATTGCCCCCCCTCCCACCTCTGTCGCTGAAGTGTGGCGACGGCCAGGCACGGCAGAGCTCCGCTGGCCATGGGATCACTCTAGATCCCTTGGAACTGCTCCGGGAAGAGAGGGGGAACCCAGAGGACTATAATTCAGTAGCTAGGAAGGGTCAGGGCGTGTACCTGGCTGGAGATCCTGGCCGAAGCTCTAGAACGATGGCCTTCCTCCTCCGCGACAGCTATCGCTATGGAATTCTCTCCTTCTCGCTCTCAACCCTCAGTTCTCTCATGTGCTCCCTCCATCTGAATTCTCACCCATCCTCCTCCTTTTATATGCAAGGAAACCAGTGAACCCATCACTAACCTCCTAAGAGAATGCTCCCCACTCCTCCAACAACCAACGATCTGCTAACCAAATCAATAACCGAACCGACCAACCTCTAATCGACCAACAATTTACTCAACTACTGTCCCCTTATGTCCCCTTGATCATTGAAAGAGATCAACGGTGGATGCCAAGCTCCAACGGCAGCAGGTGCGATGGCTGGGGCAGCTTGGGGGCTTAGTGGATTAACAATGAGATGGGCTGGAGAATATTGGGCTATTGGTTGAAGAAGCTCGCAGGGTTTTGGGTGAATTTAGTGAAGATGAATGGGTTCAGTGAGGTGAAAGGAGACTTGTGTTTTTTTGGTAAAATTGGTAAATGAAGAATGATTAATGGATAAGGAGAGGGAGAAATAAGGTATGGGTTTGATTTTGGAAGAAGAGGAAGAAATAGGTTAGACTTTGAAGAATCAAATAGGAGAAAATGTAGGTTGAGCCATTGTGGGCCTTTGTGGGCTTACTGGGCTTCTATGAAGTCAAATAGGCCTTCAAAGAGTTAATTAGGCTTAGATGGGCCTTGGTTGGGTTAGAGCTCAGCCACCACATCTCCATCCTGCAAAATCAGAAAATTGGGGTGTCTACAGTACCCTATATGGCCATTATGAATTTCTAGTTATGCCATTTGGATTGACAAATGCACAACTACTGTCATGGACCAGATGAATAGGGTGTTCAGGCCCTACCTGGATCATTTTGTTGTTGTATTTATTTATGATGTGCTAATATATTCCCCTGATGTGTAGACTCACCAGACACATTTGAGAATTGCGCTAGAGACTTTGAGGCAACACCAACTCTATGCAAAGTTCCCTAATTGTGAGTTTTGGTTGGAAGAGGTCACATTCCTTGGCCACATTACTTAGGTGAGGGGATTAAAGTGGACCTAGCCAATGTTGAAGTACATAGCAGTTGGGCCAGCCCAAAAACTGTGACGAAAATTAGAAGTTTCTTGGGCTTGGCTGGCGATTACAGGAGGTTCATATATGATTTCTCTAAGATTGCAACACCTTTGACCAGATTGACACAAAAGGAGGCTCCTTTCATCTAGGACTGACAATGTGAAGAGGGCTTCAATGAATTAAAGACTTGACTGGTCACATCTCCGATTTTGACTCTACCCTCGAGGAGTGGAGGTTTTGCAGTATACTATGATGCTTGTGGGACAAGATTAGGATGTGTGTTAATGTAGCATGGGAGAGTTGTGGTGTATGCCTCACGCTAGCTGAAGAACCATGAACGGAATTATCCCACTCATGATTTGGAGATGGCTGCAATAGTGTTTGCACTGAAGATCTAGAGACATTATCTACATAGCTAGAAGTTTGAGGTATTCACAGATCACCGAAGCTTAAAGTATATTTTCACTCAGAAAATTTTGAATCTGAGGCAGAGGAGATGGATAGAATACCTCAAGGACAATGAGTTTAGCCTATCCAATCACCATGGGAAGGCTAATGTGGTCGTTGATGCCTTGAATAGGTGCACCCACATGATGGCCAGTCTGATGATCAATGAATGGCACATGCTAGAGGATTTGGTTGGGTGCAGACCTTTGAGACAGTCTCAGGGACCTACTGGAGCTTAGGTAGCAATTATGTTTGTTCGCCCAAGATTATTGGGGACTACTATGGTTGCTCAACAACTAGACCCCTTTGTGTAGGAGGCCTGGGCTAAGCTGGACGCGAGGCGCCTCATTTCTTTGTTGGTGTAGATGGAGGACTCAGATATGATTTGCACGTATATGTGCCTCAGGTGGAGGAAGTGAAACAGAGACTACTTGATGAAGCCCACATCTAAGTATACGGTTCATCCAGGTAGCACCAAGATGTACAAAGATTTGAAGAGAATTTTTTGGTGACCTGGAATGAAGAGAGAGATAGCTGAGCATGTGATGAAGTGTGCAACCTGCTAAAGCATCAAGATTGAACACCAGAAGCCCAAGGGAATGTTGCAACCCTTGGATATTCCGGTTTGGAAATGGAAGCATGTATCAATGGACTATGTGATAGGATTACCCAAGACCAAGAGGAAGAATGACACCATCTGCGTGATTGTGGATCATCGCACAAAGTCAACACATTCCTACCCATGAGAGTGAATCCTCCATTAGCTCAGTTGGTAGAGTTGTATGTGGTTGAGATAGTCCTAGTGAATGGGGTGCCAGTGTCAATTGTGTCTAATAGGGACACCAAGTTTACATCTAGATTCTAGGGAGCATTGCAAGAGGCTTTTGGCACCATTCTGCATTTTAGCACAGCCTTCCACCCTCAGACTGACAGACAGACTGAGATGACTATCCAAACCTTAGAAGACATGTTGAGGGCCTGCACATTAAATTTTAGAGGGAGCTGAGAGGATCATCTTTCGTTGATTGAATTCGCCTACAACAACAGCTATCACTCCAACATAGGTATGGCACCATATGAGGCATTGTCTGGCAGACCTTGTAGAACACCTACCTGTTGGAATGAAGTAGGTGAGAGATAACTCGTGGGCCTAGAGATTGTGTAGCAATATGTGGACAAAGTGGACCTAATTAGAAAGAGACTGACAACTGCATAGAGCAGACAGAAGAGTTATGTTGATCGAAGGCGTAGACCTTTGGAGTTTGAGGTTGAAGACTTCGTCTTCTTAAAAGTGTCACCAACGAAAGGCGTATTCAAGTTTGGGAAGCGGGGGAAGTTGAGTCCTCACTATATTGGACCCTACAGGATCACCAAAAGGATCGGGGAAGCTGTCTATCAGTTGGACTTGCCTCCAGAGTTCTCAGGCGTGCATAGTGTATTTCATGTCTCGATGTTGAGGAAGTGTTTAGTCGCCACATCCCAAGTTATTTTAGTTCAGTCGGGTGAGCTGCAGGAAGACTTGTCTATTATGATGGACGCTGTGTAGATCCTTGATAGGAAGAAATAGGTCCTCAGGAACAAGGTGATACCTCTTGTACTGGCTCAATGGCAGCACCATGACATTGAGGAGGCTACTTGGGAGCGAGAAGCAGACATGCAGTGCCAATACCCCCATTTTGTGTGGTCTCTCCCAGTGTATATGTGCTCTTGGTTTCCCTTAGTTGTGAGACGTTGTAACACCCATAAAATTCATTTTGTAATTATTTACATTTTTATGAATTTTATTCCTAGACGGGTGTTATTGTTCCATGGCCCGTTGTGTGGATTTGCACTATTAGGCTTGGGCGTCGTGGGCCAGCTTTTGTTTGCGTGTCCCTGTACATGGTTCGCACTGTGCATTGTGGCACTGTGCTTGTGTGGGCCTGAGTGTGGGGTCCATGTGCGGCCTAGGTAGTGGGTCAATTGGTGGGAGAGTTCGGTGTCATTGTTAGCTCGTGCGGGAGGCTAGTGGTTGCATTGTGCATGCATGCATGCAACTACCACCTTGGGGCGCATATTTATATGCGCGGCTGACGACTCTTCCTCCGCACACCATCTTATTTTTCTCCGCACAATTTTCCTTATCGTCCCAAGCACTCCTTCCTTCCATTCCTTCCCCTCCACTCATCCTTTCCCTCCACTCACTCCACCTCATTCTAGTCGCTCCCTCTTCCTCTCTCCCTCCCTTGTTTCTCCCCTCCCTGCGTTCCCCCTCCCTTATTCAATGTGCTAATGGGTCAATAGAGGCATGCCGTGGCTCATGGTGGCATGTGGAGCTTGGGTGGTATACCCTTGTGGTCATGTGAGCCTCGGCGATGGTCGTGTAAGTCTTCTTTTACCTCTCGGTTCTCCTTCTACGGTCCTCCAAGTGCCAGTAGTTCAGGTAGCCCTAAGAAGAAGTAGAAGGCAAGGTCCAGTGTTTCCTCTATGGGCTGATGGAGTTTTGCTGGGAGTAACAGAGTTGGCCTCAGTCAGATAGGGTCCAATGCTCTCGGTGGGAACCAATGCTTCAACTGTGATCTGATGGGCCACATCGCTGCATATTGTCCTCATCCTCGGCAGCCTTCGGCCTCGGTGGTGTGCTATAATTGTGGGAAGGTGGGACACGTTTAAAGATCTTGTCTGGAACCGCCTAAGAAGGTAGGAAGCTTGCCATAGTAGTTGACTAGGGGACAAGTGTTCACCATTGCAGCTCCAGGTGTTGGGTCTTCAGGAGATGTAGTTGATGGTAAAGATCATTAGTTGGTTCTATAACCCTCTGAGATTTGTTGTAATCTCCTTGTAATCTGGACATCTGCCTAATTGTATGGATGTGTGGTGTTGCTTTGTTTGGCCATCAGGTTCTTTTATTGTGGCTGGCCGAATAGCCAAAATGTTGTTTGACTCAGGGAGTTCTTTCTCCTTCATCTTTGCGTCTTTCGGGGCAGAGTTGGGAGAGAGACCAGCTAGATTGGCCTTTCATCTCAACATGGTGACGCCATTGGGGGAACATAGTTTGGCATGGAGGTATCTGCAGTCTGTCGACTTGACGTTGAATGGCAGAGAATTTGACACTAGGCTAATCATGATGGACATGTAGGAGTATGATGGGATACACGGCATGGATTGGTTGTCACATCAGTTCACTTTAATTGACTGTGCTTGAAGGAGAGTTTATTTCGGGTCTCCTGAGGATGGGTCTTTCTTTGTGCAAGGTGGGTGTTAGGGTGAGCCTAAGCTTGTCATCTCAGCTATGAAGGCTTATAGTCTTTGGTCAGGGGTTGCGTAGGGCATCTAGCTAGTATAGTTACCTCCACTTCTCTTGAGTTGGGTGTTCACAACATCTCTGTGGTGTGTGAATATCTTGACATTTTCCTTGACAATTTACCTAGTATGCCACCTCACAGGGAAGTAGAGTTCTCAATCGATATGATCCTCAGTTTTGGTGTTGTGTGAAGCCTCCTTATCGCATGGCACTAGCTGAGTTGAGAGAGCTCAAGACTCAGTTGTAGGAGTTGCTGGATAAGGGTTTTATCAGGCCAAGTGTGTCTCCATGGGGAGTGCCTGTCTTGTTCGTCTGCAAAAAAGAATGGTTCGCTCCGACTGTGTATAGATTATCAGATGCTGAACCAGATCATGGTGAAGAATAAGTATCACTTGCCCCGCATTGATGACCTATTTGACCAGTTACAGTCTACATCTGTGTTCTCCAAGAATGATTTGACGTCAGGGTATCACTAGTTGAGAATACGAGACTTAAATATTCAGAAGACTGCTTTCTAGATGTGGTACAGGCATTACGAGTTCACGTGCATACCTTTCAGCTTGACCAACGCACCAGCTGCATTTATGGATCTGATGAACATGATTTTCAACCCTTTTCTTGTCCAGTTCGTTGTGTTTTTTGTTGATGACGTGTCGGTCTACTCCCCTGATGTTGAGACTCACGCCTTGCACCCGAGGGCGGTTTTGGATACTCTAAGACGTCATCAGCTGTATGCCAAATTCTCCAAGTATGAGTTCTAACTCATTGAAGTCATGTTCCTTGGCCATTTGACTTCTGGGGAAGGCATTAGAGTGGATCCTGCCAAGGTTGAGGTGGTGAGCAGTTGAGAGTGACCTAGGACTATGTCAGAGATCAGGAATTTCTTAGGTCTGACGGGCTATTATAAAAGGTTTATCAGGGATTTCTCCTTCATAGCTGCACCTTTGACAGAGTTGACCAGGAAGGGGGTTCCGTTTTGTTGGGACCAGAATTGTGAGGCAAGTTTCCAAGAGTTGAAGTCTCGCCTAGTTCCTACCCCTGTGTTGACTCTACCTTCTGAAAGTGGCAGCTTCACTGTGTATAGTGAGGCCAGTGGTGTTGGGTTAGGGTGTGTTCTGATGTAGCATGGCAATGTTATTGCATATGCTTTGCGCCAGCTGAAGGATCATGAGAAGAACTACCCGACCCACGATTTGGAGATGACTACCGTAGTGTTTGCTCTCAAGTTTTGGTGACACTATCTCTATGGGGAACAGTTGAGGTCTTCACTAATCATCAGAGCTTGAAGTATATCTTCACGCAGAGAGACCACAACTTGAGGTAGCGTCGTTGGGTGGAGTATCTGAAGGACTATGATTTCAGCCTATCCTACCATCCCGACAAGGCTAATGTGGTTGTCGATGCTTTGAGTCAGTGTATGCACTTGATGGCGAGCTTGATGGTCTAGGAGTGGACCATGTTGGAGGATCTAGTGAGTTGCAGGCCGAAACAGCAAGCTCGGGGAACAGTTGGTGCCTGGGTGGCCAACTTGTTTATTTGCCCTAAGTTGTTAGAGTTTATTGTCGTCTGTTAGTAGTTGGATCCGTTTGTTCATGCTATGTTTGACAAGTTGGAGGCTAATGGAGAGCCTCATTTCTCTATTGAGGCGTATGGAAAGCTGAGGTACGATATGCGTTTGTATGTGCCCCAACATGAAGAGGCCAAGCAAAGGTTGTTCGATGAAGCGCATCGGTCTACGTACACTACTCACCCTAGGAGTACGAAGATGTACCGAGACTTGAAGTGGATTTTTTAGTGGCTTGGCATGACGAGAGATGTTGCTGACCATGTGGCGAGGTGTACCACTTACCAGTTGGTCAAGGTAGAGCACCAGAGACCTAGAGGGACCTTACAGCCATTGGATATTCCTGTGTGGAAGTAGGAGCACATCTCGATGTACTTCGTCACTGGTTTGCCATAGACTCAAGGGAAAAACGACACCGTGTGGGTGATCGTGGATTGGCTGACCAAGTCTGCTCATTTCATGGCCATTCGGGTGAAGCTTCCGATGCACTACCTGGTGGAGTTGTATGTCTCCAAGGTGGTTAGACTTCATGGTGCTCCTATGTCCATCGTGTCAGATAGAGACACGAGGTTCACCTCAAAGTTCTGGAGGACTCTAAAGGAGGCCTTTGGCAAAGTGCTCAACTATAGTGCAGCATTTCATCCTTAATCGGATGGTCAAACAGAGAGGAGTATCCAGACACTAGAGGATATGCTTAAAGCATGTGTCGTAGACTTTCAAGGGAGTTGGGAGGACCATTTGTTGCTGATTGAGTTTGCCTACAATAATAGTTATCACTCGAGCATCAGGATGGCATCGTACAAAGCTTTGTATGCTAGGCCATGCAGATCGCCGATTTGCTGGAGTAAGGTGGGCGAGTGTCAATTGATTGGTCCTAAACTTGTGTAGTTGTATGCAGACATGGTGGATTTGATCCTTAGCAAGCTGTTGGCTGCACAAAGTCAGCAAAAGAGCTACACCGACAGGAGGCGATGCTTGCTAGAATTCTAATGGGAGACTATGTATTCCTGAAGGTGTCACCGACCAAGGGCGTTATGAGGTTTGAGAACCGTGGCATGTTGAGTCCTCGTGGTATTGGCCCCTACCAGATCACCCAGAGGATCGGTGACGTTGCTTATCAGTTGGTCCTACCACCAGAGATGTCGTTCGTGCACGATGTGTTCCATGTCTTCATGTTGAGGAAGTGCCTGGCTGATGCTTCTCATGTGATTTCAGTTCAGCCAAAAGGGCTCTAGGAAGACCTGTTCATTGTGGAGGATGTCGTCCAAATTCTTGGCCGCAAGGAGCAGGTACTATGGAACAAGGTGATTCCACTGGTTTTGGTGCGGTGGCTGTATCATGGAGCCAAGGTGGCCACGTGGGAACGTAAGGAAGCCATCCTAGCCCAGTACCCATATCTTTTCGCTAGTGATTTCGAAGACGAAATCTTCCTTTAAGGTGGTTAGCATGTAACATCTGTAAAATTTATGTTGTAATTATTTACATTTTTATGAATTTTATTCTAGACGGGTGTTACTGTTCCGAGGCCCATTGTGTGGATTTGTGCTTTTGGGCTTGGGCCTCATGGGTCGGCTTCTATTTACATGTCCCTGTACGTGGTTGACACTATGCATTGTGGCACTGTGTTTGTGTGGGCCTGGGTGTGGGCTTAGTGTGGGGCCCGAGTTGTGGGTCTGTTGGTGGGAGAGTTCGGTGCGGTTGTTAGTTCGTGTGAGAGGTTGGTGGTTGCATTGTGCATGCAAGCATGCAACTACCACCTTAGGGTGCATATTTATATGTGCGGCTGACACCTCTTCCTCTGCACCTCCTCTTGTTCTTCTTCTTGTGTTTTTCCTCTCCATCTCGAGCACACCTTCCTTCCTTTCCTTCTCCTCCACTCGTCCTCTCCCTCCACTCACTCCACCACCTTCCTGTCTCTCCCTTTCCCCCTCTCCCTCGCCTGTTTCTCACCTCCATGTGTTCCCCCTCCATTGTTTGGTGTGCTCGTAGGTTCACAGAGGCATGCAGTGGCTCGTGGTGACGTGTGGACCTTGGGTGGTGTGCCCCTGTGGTCGTGTGAGCCTTGGTGACGGTCGTGGTCACCGGAGTTGATCAAAGGATTGTTAGAACGCGCATTACAGTGCATTTCTAACCCCTGTAATAGAGTGCATGTAAATGGTAGAAATGCCTAGGATGCATGTAATCTAGGCTAAATTTAATGTTTTAGAATTTATTGTGCATTTATGAGAATTTATGGTGGATTTATGGGCATTTATGCTAGTGGTTGCATTTTGGGTTGTTTTGACCTTTATGCCTTTGCGATTTTATATCTTGATGCATGGTGAATGCATTTTGGTTTTGTTTGTTGGGTTTTGGAGTCGACTCAAGGGTCTACATCTTATTTTTTATGTGAAATTTTTGGTGGTTGTTTGGGGCATATGATCGAAGCTCCCATTTCAGGTGATTTTGAACTATAGGGTTTAGGTTGTCTTCTATTTTTCGTAGAATTCTGCATACCGAACCAATTCGGTATGCCATTTTTCAGTCAGATTAGGTCCTTTGCTCGAAACTCAAGTGTTTGATTTTGGACGGTCACTCGAATCAGGAGATTTCGATCGACTGAACCACTTTGAGTATACCAATTTTTGCTAGAGTGTTGACCGTTGACCTGATTCAGTCGACTGACCCAAATCGGCCTACCGAACCAGGGGTTTTCGACATACCAAACTTGTTTTTGGCATGCTGAATCTGGGCCCAAATATGTTTATAAAATTTGATTTCCGAGGGTTTTCCGGATTGATTTTTTTTGCCCCATTGAGATGGGACTATGGGCCGTCAGTAGTGGTCCCTTGCGACACCTAATGCGCCGTTTGCTGAGGTTTTAGAAGAGTTTTCAAAGATACGAAAATAGTTTTGAAAATGATTTCAAAGAGATGAGTTGGCTGATTTGGAAAATGATTTTCCTAGTTTTCTATGTGTGAGCCGAAATAGTGTGTGACCGTATCGTTGGGACGAGGGAATGTGACGACATTTGCTGGTGGTCGGGTGCGACTCTCTAGTTGAGGTTGGGGGCCGAGATACCTGAGGCTGAGGGACGGCAAGTACTAGAGGTATCAGACTCCTTAACTGTAGTCTCGAGGCTAGGGTTGTGGTCCATGAGTTAAGGTGTCTTGTGGCATGACAAGGAGGTATGATCCTCCTGCTATCGCTGTGAGCACTGAGGCTCAGGTGTTGTCAGGACGCCGTGAGGAGGCATATCCTGTGGTGGCAGTGCGGGTTGGACACGTGCCCCATAGTTGCTAGCCTCTTGAGAGACAGGACAACATTCCCAAGGACGGGTTGGCTTTGTGAGGGTTCTCCAACTAGGAGAATAGTAGGACGACGCGACTCCTACACAGGGTGGTAGGTCATGGTAGTGTAGACGCCGTTGGTTGTTTTTTGGTGGACTGCTTGTGGCCAAAGTTTGGTTGCCTGGCGCCCAGTTTCCCGACTCACTGTGTGTGGTTTTGGCCATTGAGGGCCTTTACTTGTGGTTTTGGGCTAGCAGAGTCCCAATTGTGGTTTTGGCCGTTGTGGGCCTGGTTTTGGGGTTTTGACAAATGGTTTGTGAAATGAATTTAAAAGAAAATCAATTAAGATTTTGTTTCCCGTCGTTTTCCTTTGGGGTGCATACTGGGTGACTTTTGTCACTCATGCGTTTTCCTTGTGTTTTTGGTTTGTAGGTGTAGGCATGCAGGGGTTTAGCGTAGTGCATAAAGTCTAGAGTCTCCTAGCCGCACACATAGGTTCTTGGTAGTTAGATATTTTCTGTTTGGCCTTAATCTTTCCATAATTTAATTTGTTTTAAATTATTGTAGAAAATGTAGGGTGTTACAGATTTCTCCTGTTTTTTTTGTAGGCCTGTATGTGTGCTTGGGGACTCATGTTTGAGGGTGAGACTCACTTGGGCTTGGACTTGATCAAGGGAGCCCAACCACACACGTTAAACATGAGCTCTTTTCTCTCCTTCATGCCCATGACCCCACCATGGGAGGGCTGCTTGTCCCGTTCCCTCCTAGGCAATGAGGCTGGCAGCTTGGCTAGTGGGAATCCAAGGCATGGTAGGCAAGGCGGTGGAGATAAGAGAAGGTGGTGGTGCTAAGCATTGGAGGCACTAGCTAGGAGTGAGCGAGAGAAGGCCAGAGGTGAGCCGAGAAAGTGGGAGGAGAGCTTGGTGTCAGAGGAGGTCGTGTGAGTGGAGGAGGCTTGCATCGAGCCTCGCTGGAGCACGTTAGGTGCACTAAACTCATCGAAGTAAGGTACGCATTCCCCTCCCTCTTTCGTTTCTCAATTAAGGCTTGATAGAGTAAAATGCTAGACCATGGATAATTGATGTAGAAATCATGCTAAAATAAGGGAAACGTTGGGAATTAGATGAATAACCTATTTATGATAAGATCATGCAATTTCATATTGATTTTGTGGGATTTTGCTAGTGGTTTTGGATGCATGCTACAGTAACTCCGTATGAGCTCTATGCCTTTATGATTTTCTATAGAACAACATGCTTAATGGTTTTGTGTTTGGATTGAGGGGTTTTGAAGTAGACTTGGAGGTCTACACCTCATGTTTTACTTGTGATTTATGTGGTAGATTAGATGGGTACACCCCTCATTTCCATTTTGGGGAGAAGAGACGACACCAGCTGGGGTGGTTTTCTGCAATTATAGAAAATAGTATGCCAAATTGGGTTTAGTAAGTTGAAATGCTCCAATTGGGTACCTTGAGCTAATGATTCAGACGACCGAAGGTTTTCGATCAACCAAATCAGAGGATTTCAGACGATCGGATGAACTCGATCGACCATTTTGGCAAGGAACTAGTAAAACGGATAGAGATTCGGAATACTAAAATATTTCGGTCGATTGAATGAAGGATTTTCAATCGACAGGGACTGTATTCGGTATGCCGAATCAAGACCCAGGACTATATTGAGAAATGTTTTGTGAAATGTTAATGAAATGAGATAAATTCATGAAAAAGGTGTGAAATGCATGGAAATGAATTATGAGATGTTTCATGTAAGCATGTTGTTTTAATAATGTTTTCCATAAATTGTTAAACTTGGAATATGGGGAAATGAATGTGGACCCATGTGAGGGGTGAATACATGGCATGATGAACCATGAAATGGATGAGAATGTGAATGATTGGTTTTGAGAACCATAGATGAGAAATATGAGTAATGATGTGTGAGATTTACAAAGGGTTTTATGAATGAAAACTAGTTTTTCCAAATGATTTGAAATAAAAATTTGCATGTGTTTTCAATAGAGATTTTTGAGATTTGTAGGAACCACAATTAGACCGGGGCATGCTGACAGGGATAGTGAGACCTCTAGAGATGTCATGGACATGTCCATGGTTGTAGTTGCCGAGTTATGGTCGAGAGTAGGAGCCTCCTGACTATAGTAGTGAGACCTCTAGAGATGTCGGGGACATGTCCTTGGTTGTAGTTGTCGAGTTACAGTCTGGAGTAAGAGCCTCGTGACTATAGTGATACTATGAGACCCGGGGTACAGTAGACTAGGACTACCCTTAGTGGTGGTGCTGGTCGAGTTTGAGGTTAAAGTCCCTAGGTGCTCTAGCACCAAGGCGTCTGGCACACTCATGCTTGTACCAGTGAGGGTACGTTGTTGAGGCTGCAGCGAGGGTAGTTGAACACTTGCGCAAGGTGGTTCACCGCGGCACTGTAGTGTGGCCTGGGATGGAACCTCAACAACTGCTTCTAGCCAAGTCGATCGCCTGTGGCCAGGGTGATACGACCAATTTTGACATATGGTTTGAGATTTGTGTTGAGCTAGTTTTCAACCTTGGTTTGTTGTGATTTTTAATAATGGGTTAAATGGTGCTTTGGGTTGGAAGTCTAGAAGAAAAATGATTTTTCCTGATTTGTGCATAATGATTTTGCTATGAGCAACAGGTTTTAAAAAGGAAAGGAAAAGAAAGTTTTGAAATAGCATCTTCTACCGATTTTACTGAATCACGTGTGTTGGCTTTTCAATGATTGTGTTTCTTGAGGTTTTCTCACAATATAGAGTTTTTGCCAGTTTTGCTGTTGTTCTTGTGGCACGTACTAGGTGACATTTCTATCACTCATGCGTGGTTTTCCTTTTGCCTTGTCTTAGGTACTTTGGAGGAGGCACAGTCTAATCTAGTGCATTACTTTAGACCCACTTTTGCCGCATATAAGCCTAGGTGTTTGACTTTCTTTATTTAATTTTGTTAATTTAGATTTAATTTGTTGCCTTGGGTAGTGTTTATATTGTTGTGTAGCTGTAGACACCCTGATTTGGAGGTGACCCAGGAATGAGTGTCCCTATGTTGCTTTGGATGCGATCAGGCCTTAAACCAAGCCCCAAACCCATTAGCCAGAGCCTAAATCAGACATTTGTGAGCAGGGCTGGCGCACCAAGGTGGCACACCAAGGTGGCGCACATCACTGGCGCACCAACCAGGCGCCCAGCTCTGACTGCTGACCTTCCACCTTCCGGGCTGTTACCCTTGCAAACGAATATTCGAGGCTTTTCGCTTGCAA